>ASZH01045123.1:0-10558 GCA_000411075.1 Sisymbrium irio | reverse complement strand
TATATAAAGATGGTGAGAGTTAATGAGAAAGACACACCAATTTCCTACAATCACTTCTCTCATTCTTAACACATATTTTATTTTAGGAGTGATAGTTTTGATTTTAGCTTAATTTCAAATTTTTTTATAAAAGTAATTTTTATATTAAAAAAAGTTAAATGAATCCATAATTTTTAATGTTCTATAAAACCTTTCATTTGGCTTGATTTTTTTCGCATAAGATTTTATTTTTTGGAAATTATTTCTTTCATTTTTTAAAAAAGATTTTGGTAATTTTTTTAATATAAATTTGATTGCGAATTGATTAGTCATATACAAATAAAAAAATAATTAAAACATTTTCTTACTCATGCTTGCTTATGGTGGTTTCTTCTTCCTCTTGCTTATCTCTACTTACTTTTCTTGCTCGTATTTGCTTCTTCTTCCTCGTGTTTGATTCAGTTTGCTTATGCTTGTCTATGCTTGCTTCTACTTGTCTATGCTTGCTTCTACTTGTATATGCTTGCTTCTTCTTTTATATGCTCGCTTCATCTCGCGTCCGTTCGCTCTACTCGCTCTAGCTAACTCACTTCAGTTTACTCCACCTAGCTCTGCTCGATCTAATTAACTCGCTTCTGTTCGCTCAAACTCGTTTTTGTTCGCTCCAACTCGCTTTTTCTTCCTTCTTCTTTCTTCTTACTTTCTTATTCTTGCTTTTTGCTTCTGCTTACTTCTGCTCTTCTTTTGCTTGATTGTGGCTTCCTTCATTTTCTTCTTCCTACTTTTCCTTCGTCCTAATAAAATTAAAATATGTATAGCACTAATTTTAATATTTTTATATCTATTATTTATATACTCCTTTCAAAATATGGAAAAATCAACCTTCAGTTTTCGACATAGTAAATTTAAAGTATATATCTTGATTAGTTATTTTATTTTTGTAATATTGTGTGAAAGTATGTTCAGTAATACTACAATGCAGTTTTTTTAATACTTCAAATATATGTTATACTACTATTTCTAAAGGATATAATATGTAATATTCTATTAGAAAATCATTTCTACTACTCCCTCCTTTCAACACATGGAAAAAATCATCATCAGTTTTCGGTATAGTAAATTCAAAGTATCTATCAAGATTATTTAAAATTTTTGTGTAATATTGTATTGAAAATATGTTCAGTAATGCAACAGTGTTGTTTTTTTGAAGCATTTTAAATATATTTCATACTACCATTCCTAAAGGATATAATAAAATAATTATAGTATATGTTGCTTTAAAAAATAAAATAAAATTAATACATAATTTATAAACACCACATTTTTATTTAGGATTGATTAGTTTTTATTTCAGCTTAATTTTAAATTTATTTTTTTTATAAGTAATTTTTATAAAATAAAGTTAAATGAATCCATCATTTTAATTTCCTATAAAACATTTCATTTGGCTTGATTTTCTTTTGGATACGATTTTATTTTTTGTAAATTATTTCTTTATTTAAAAAAAAACACTCTAGTAATATTTTTTATAGAAATTTGATTGCGAGTTGATTAGTCATACATAAAAAATAAACATTAAAACATTTTTTGTTCTCGTACTTACTTCTTCTGGTTTATTCTTGCTCGTGCTTATCTTTACTTGTTTTTGGTTGCTTGTATTTACATCTTCTTCCTCGTTGTTGATTCCGTTTGTTTATGCTTGTCTATGCTTTCTTCTGTCCGTCTATGCTCGCTTCATCTCGTTTCCGCTTGCTCTAACCCGCTTCAGTTCGCTCCTGCTCGCTTTCTCTTCTTTCTTTTTTCTTTATCATGGTTATTTATTTTTTTATGTAATATTGTGTTGACAATATGTTTAGTAATACTACAGTACTGTTTTTCTTTTAAATTATTTTAAATATATATTAGACTACCTTTCCTAAAGGATATAATAATAAAATATAGTATATGTTTCCTTAATAAATAAAGTAAAATTAATACATAATTTATAGACACCATATTTTTATTTAGGAGTTATTAGTTTTGATTTCAGCTAAATTTCAAAACAAAATTTATAAGTAATTTTCATCAAGTAAAATTAATTAAATCCAAAATTTTTAATATCCTAACTTTTTATTTGGTTTGATTTTTTTCGGTAAGTTTTTATTTTTGTAAGTTATTTTTGTCCATTTTTCAAATACTTCTGTGATATTTTTTTATATATTTTTGATTATGAGTTGATTAGTCATGTACAAAAAAAAATATTAAATATTTTGTCTTGCTCAAGTTTGTTTCTGTTGGCTTCTTCTTCCTTGTGGTTACCTCTATTTGTTTTTGTTTTCTCGTACTTGTTTCATCTTCATCGTGCTTGATTCTATTTGCTTATCCTTGTCTGTGGACGTTTTTGCTTGTCTACGCTCGCTTCCGCTTGCTCTACCTCGCTTCCGCTCGCTCTATCTCGCTTCAGTTCGCTCCAGCTCGCTTCAGTTCGCTCCAGCTCGCTTCAGTTCGCTCCAGCTCGCTTCAGTTCGCTCCAGCTCGCTTCAGTTCGCTCTTTTTGATCCTTCTTTTTTCTTTTTGTTTCTTTCTTCTTCTTGATGTTTACATATAAAATAATTTAAATGCATTTATATTTGCTCCATTTATCCATTCAATTTTTTTTTTAAAAAAAAAAACAAAATCAAAAATTTTAAACTGCTAAAAAAATAATCTAAAGTTATTCAATGTTGTTGTTCATCTCACTCCTCAAGTCAAATGGGAGACATGAACTCAAGCTATTCTACATTACACATCTAAACGAAAACTTGAAAGTAACTTGATTCTTTTTTATAATTACTTCTACTTAAAGATAATAATCAGTTTTGACATGGTTATTTTTTCTAGATCGTTGCCCGACAAGATATAGAATAATTGGTTGGGGTCATTCTTCTGATCCTTTCTGTCTCCTTTGTGGCACGGGAGTAGAAATCCATGATCATCTTTTCATCCTCTGTACTTTATCCTCCTTTGTCTGGCGCAATATTATTTCCGATGTGCAATCCCAACTTCTTCGATGTGGCAAGACTCGATGGAACTCTTGCTATCAATTATCAATCACCGTGTGAAGGGACGATTAGCAATCATGGCATGGCAATCCACGGTATATGCACTTTGGAAGGAGAGGAATCAACGTCATCACCGGAGAACTTTCAAACCGTAAGACTCAATTCTGAAGGAAATAGACTCTCTAATTCGGTGTAGGATTGCAACTTTATCTTCTTTATCTTCCATTTCGTTTATCTACATTCATCATCTTTGCTTGTTTTTTTCAACATTTTTGTCTTATCCTTCTTATTGTTATTATTCCGAAGTTTTTGTTCTTATACTTATTCTCTTTTCCATTTTTCCTCTTCTTCCATTTTTATTCTTCCCTATTGTTCTTTGTAATTTGTATCCTCTTCAACTACTTATTCTTTCGGATTCATTCGCATTGGCTTCTTCTAGTTTCTCTTCATCATCTTATTAATTCTTTATCCTCTTCAGCTGTTCATATGTTTTCTCATTCATATTTTTAATTGTCTTTGTCTTTATTATATTTTTCATCATTTTCAAATTCTTTTTCATTAATTTTTTTTCTCCATTATTATTAGCTTCTCAAAATCTGATATTTTTTCTTCTTCGTTCAACTTTTATTATATTTTTCATTCTTATTTATCTTTTTCTTGCTAATCATTTTTCTTATCCATGTTTTTTTTACTGTACTTTTTACCTTTTTGTATTTTTCTTACTATTTTCAATGCAAATTTATATGCATCGACTATTTTATATCGTTTTTATCTTCTTCATTATCATTAAATTTTCAACATAGAAATATTCAGAAAAAAATAATCATTAGTCTTTTTTTCCTTTTCTTTCGTTTTCATGTCTTTTTCAACATCTCAATTTTATTTCTGTTTTTATTTATCTTTTTCTTCTTTATTTTTCTCGTTCTTCAACCTCTTTGTTATCTTTATATTCTTATTATTCTTGTTTCCATCATTTTCAGCTTTTCCATTGGGTTTTTCTTCTCCTTCCAATTCAGTATTTTGTCAAAAAAATTTACTCTATTTATAAAAATTATATTTGGCATATAAAGCATATAAATGTTGTTAACATATTTTTGTAGTGTAATTGACTGATACTCAGAAATTTACACATTCACTATTTAACATAGATCATAAAGACACAAATCTTGATTTGTGACTCAATTTAGTTTACCCTTGACGAAGGAAATACAAACACAAAATGAAGCATTCCTCTCTTCTTATATTTAACAAAAAGTCTTAATGTATTTTTTTTTATTATCCCTTCATAAATCGCCAACATAGCAAACTCAATAAAAGTATACATAGTGAAAATTACCATAATAAAATTCCAACATCAAATAGAATAGATATTCTAGAAATTTTTTATATATACTACGTTTATTGGGGTCTTCTTTACTTTTCTCTTTTCATTCGTTCTCAAGATATTTAATCATTTTCTCGTAAACACTCAGGACAAAACAACATATAACATGCCATGTGAAAATACAGGCTGTGGCATATACAACCCAACCACTTATAATGTTTCACCTTGACGTTTACTGTAATTTAGGTGAGATTGTTCTTGTTTAACCAAGGCAAGTGTATCTGTTTTTTTTTAATCTAAGACATAATATTATCTTTCTCTAGAAGAATGCGTCTTGTAGGATATTGAGTACAATTATTTAATCTGAGCAAAGGCCAACCACCAAAGACAGAATATTTGAAATATATTTTCGTGTATCACAACTGATTATTCTTTATATATTCTGCTTGACTTCTCTCATCTACCAAAGGTAAAGTATTTCGAAACCCTAATTCCTCTTTCTTCTTTTCTCTCACTGTGTATAAGCTAAACTAACAAAAACAAATTCTGGAATCATACAACTCTTAGAAATTTTAATATTAAACGAAATCACACCCCATTAAAATTAAGCCAATTAATGAAAAAGAACAAATTTATTACCTATCACAATCAGTTCAACTCATCAAAAACAAAAAATACAATCATAACATCACTAACCAACAACAATTTAAGTTGATAAGCTAAATGTAGAAATAATGAAATCTATACATAAATAAGAAGAGAAAAGAACAATTTTTTGACATTTTTTATTAAACTCAAGAAAAAATTTAAGTGACTTCTTACAAAACACATATACTTCGGGATTTTACAGTACATCGCAGGTTTGGAGATTTTACCGTACAACATATAAAATACTATTTCTACAGCACACAAGCTTAACAATTATATGCTGATCTTTGGAACTAAAGTGTACATGTTAGTGAGCCATAGATTAGCATCATTTGGAACATCTGTGCATCACTGTCTTCCAATCAGTTTCATCGGGATTATGGTGAGAATATGTCATTGAAAAGTGCAGCAGTTTACTAGATTAAAAAACAGAAACCATTATGCTGTCAAGTCAAGAGATAAACATTGAACTCCAAAAAAAAGTTAGCCGAAAAAAACAAAAACACAGTAGAAAACTCAACAACGTTATCAATATTTTGTTACCACCAGTAATCTCGAACAACTTTTAGGGCTTCAAACTATCAAGCTTTTTCTGCTTCTCTGCGTTGGCAAACCACTTGAATCCTAAACTGGACAGATATATGGATGCAAATCCCTGTATATACGTTTTGCTTATCCTTTAACTTAATAATACATGCAACTCATCAAATGTATATAAGTTAAGTAAATAGAAGGCCTGACCAGATTTTGCTCATGGCTTGTTATGGAAATTTTAAATGCAGCTTCAGAGTTCTAAAAAGGGAATTCGAGAAATGAAAAATTATTTTTTGCCGACCTGGAAAGCTTCAGCCTGGGACACAAGACGAAACAAACACAACCGTCACCTTTAAAAAAAAATCAATTCAATTAGACAATATCTTGTGTGATAACCAACCCAAAACTTTAAACAATCAAAACTTCTGCATGCAAACAAAACATCAATACGCCAACAACACATAAAACAATATATAAGAAGATAAACCACACAAACTTAAAGTCTTAAGACTAATAAGACCAAAACACCTTGAACCTTACATGACAGATAATATTAACCCACCTCAAACCTTTAACGAAATTACACACTATTGCCTGTTTAATATAACCACCGTAAAACAAACGAATATCACAACATAATCAAAAAAAGATAAATATGTACAAAAAAGGGAGCATTGTTTGCAATGATAAACACAATGAAAAGAACTCAAACTATTACTCCCGAAAATCCATTTTCTACGTCAATAAAATCAGGTTTTGATGAAGATCTTTTTTTGAATAATTATTTTAAAACCAAAAGATAAACCCTAATATTTATTCCCAAAAACATTATTTTATTAAAAATTTTCTTTTAAACAATTTTGGAATTAGAAAAAATGCAAAGTACTAATAATATATTTAAACCATTTTTTCATTTAGGACAGCATAGACTTTTCCCAACTTTCAAGTTCTTCAAAATTAGTTTAAAACAAAAGAGGCTGAGAAACCATAAAGCAAAAGATGCCACTAAATCAAACGTGAAATAAAGATTACAAACCTGAATTATACCTTTCACAAGAGATCATGTATTCATTTAACACTTTGATTGTGTTATGATTTCCCAAAAATTATTGTATTTTCATAGGCATCTCTGAGGCTGATCGGACTACACAGTATCATCTCGCTACCACAAGTGATAAAACCAACTTGGCCTGCACCATAGTTTTTTTTTTAAATGAAGGTCACACATCTTACAAACGTAAAACAAAGATACAAATATTGAAGTCGATTAAATCATAACGCATTATAGAAGTAAAGAGAAAATAATGATGTCGAAAGATTTTTCGTAAGAGATCTTGAAGTAACACCATAGATTCTTAAAAAAAAAATAGAAACTCAAGCCTCAAAGCAAAGCAATAGTTGAAACTCAATATGTATCAAAAACACAATATAATTGGTGCAGTAAAGGAAAACTCAAGATGTATCAAAAACAAAATATAATTTAGGCAGTAAAGGAAATATGATTCAGTAACTAATATAATGAGACAAAACCAACTACGAAAGTGATTTAGATAATAAAATGAAATATGTATTAAGAACATAATATATTGATGCAGTAGAGGAAATATTGCACAATAACTAATCTAATGAGAAAAACCATCAAACCAAAGTGATTTAAATAATTCCAAATTGTGTGATCCCCGGCCTATTGATTTGATTCGGAGTATTTCATACTGAAAAAAAAAGTAAAAAAATAATAAAATTGAGCTGGAAAATAGGTTACAACCATAAATGTGATAGAAAATATGTATTTCAGAACTTACAAACCTGAAAGTTATAATATGAAAATATAAAAGAAAATCAACGTTAAACTGACGAATAGAATAATAAAAAAACCTCAAAGAAAGAAGCAAGAGCGACTGCTTGGGATACAAGACAAATTCCAAATTGGGTGATTCCCTTATGATTTGATTCTGAGTCTTTTACACTGCACAAAGAAGAAAAATCGACTTGAAAAATAACAAACAATTATCCAACTGTACATAAAAGAGATGTTTTGAACTTCCAAACTCAAACATGTTGAAATATGAAAGTATAAACCAAGATCACCCTGAAAGTAATGAAAGGAATAACAAAAATAAATTGATTCAACAAAAGAAGACTAAAAGTAAGAGCAGCAGTTTCGGATGGAGCAGAATCTCCATACAAACGAATATCACAAAGCAAACCGAAAAATAAAATAAATATATGAACACAGGATGTAGCAATATCTGTAACAATAAGCAAGATGGAAATAATCTAAACTACTACTTTCAAAACCCATTACATATACACATTAAGGAGAATCCTTAACTTACCCAAAAGATAAATACCATAGATTTTTATCAAGGATTTTATATTTTTTTAACGATAACTAAACATATAGATATAGATGTAAACGATAATATATATCTAATTTTCTGATTAATATTTTTGATAGAGAATATATATTTTTTGTTTCCTTTTTTATTTTTATTTTCATTAATAACTTGAATGATAAATATCAGGTATGTATATCTTTTTTTAACTACGTGAATAACAAATATTTTTATTCATTTTTTTCTTGACAAAAAAAAATCAGATGCCTTTTTTGTATAGGCTATGTGAAATATACAAACCCAAAGGTTTTAAAAAAAAAATTTAAACGCTAATCATATCATTTAAAAATAAGAAAAAATTTCATTAAATTTAAGATAGATATTAACCACCCCAACACTTACGTTGCAAATATATGTATGGTAATTTTCATGATTTAAATTGATTATATTTTATTTGGTCATATTTTTGATATGTTTAAGTGATATTTTTATTTTGGTATCAAAAGAATTTAGGTAGAAAACTTTATCTGTTAATACTTAGGTGATATTATTACAATTTATGGCAGTTACTTTGCAAATGTAATAACATCAATTTTGATGACAGATAATATCAACTCATCTCTTTCACTCGACGAAAATGCAAGCCAGCAACGTAAAGCCTGCCAAAACAACCACCATAAACCAACATAAACCACAACACAAATTGAGAAATAGCATATATATGAACACAAAACGAAACACTATCTACAACAACAAACACATGTAAAGAACCAAAACTAATTCTTTCAAAAACACATGATACCTACATATATATATTTATACGAAACATCGGATAATATAAACCAAAATCCTATCTTTTTGGTAAAAAATCATTTTCCAATACATATATCTAAACCTATAGAAAATTTTATTTTCCATTATATTTTTAAAAACGAAGAGATAAACATAAACTTCATTCATGAAACATCTTTTCTAAATAAAATTTCGACAGATAATAACTTTTTTCTACATTTTTTTTTTCCATTCTCTTTTTTCTAATTCTCTCACCTTTTTTATAAAAATTTTCAAATTCGTTTTTTATCATCTTAGAAAACCCGGTTTTATTTCTCTATTTTTTGTTGAATCCACAAATATGGTATATATATATCTCTCAAAAATAATAATATAAATGAAAACATTTCAACAAATATTAAGTAGATCTAGGTATTTTATGGTCTATAGTTTTCAGGATTTAAATTGATCATATATTTTTTTGTCATATATATTTGATATATTTTGGAGAAATGTTTTTAAAACTAATCATTATATTAAAACTATTTTTTTATTAAAAGCAGTAAATATACTTTAGCTATCCCAACTTTTAATTTGGTGGCTTTATTACAAATAATAATTCTCAAATATATATCAAAAACAATAAGGAATAATGACAAAAATCAAGTGTTTTAGAGATCTTATGACCAAAATGTTTTGAGAAGGAGAAGTTGACTAAGATGTTTCATTAATAGGTGTAAAGGACATTTATACCAAATTATCTCTTCCTCGATCTGAAACAGTTTCGTGACTTATCTCTCGCCGGTTCTCTCTCTCGCCGGCTTCTCTATTCGTACATCTGAAACAGGTCATTTGTCAGCTTTCTCGGATAAATACAAAAAAGTGGTCTAGTGAAGTTTCACAGTGAATTAAACAGGTCATTTGTCAGCTTTCTCGGATAAATACAAAAAAGTGGTCCAGTGAAGTTTCACAGTGAATTCTCCGGTGAGTCTTTGCACCGGCATTACTTACGACAACGCTAGCATCCAACGGTGGCTCGACGGCGGGAACAACACATGTCCGGCGACGATGCAGATTCTTCAGAACAAGGATTTCATACTTAACTAGATTCTTAAGCGTCTATCGAGATTTGGTCCGATTTCATTCGTCGCCGAGCTAGTGTGTGAATCGGCTGAATTAGCTGCGAAAAAATAAGGAAAGATTAGTACATATTAAGGAAAGACATAGCGAATAGTATATTAAAGAAGTATTATAAAACATTCCGGAAGGGATTCCTGAATATACAACCTGAGAGTTGGGAACTTTAGCTTGAACCGGTGGGAAGTCAGATGTGTTTTTGCCTTCCCATGAGGCTGGAAAATCATTTCCAGCTTCTTTCTGGAAAAATTTATAATGATAAGTACATATTAAGGAAAGGCACAGCAAATAGAATATTAATGAAGTATTATAAAACATTCCGGAAGGGCTTCCTGAATATACAACCTGAGAATTGGGGGTTTTAGCTTGAACCGGTGGAAAGTCAGATGTGTTTTTGCCTTTCCCTGAGGCTGGAAACTCATTTACAGATTCTGAAAAAATGTGTAAGGATTAGTACATATTAAAGAAATGCATAGCAAATAAAATATTAAGGAAATATTATAAAATATTCAGGAAGGGGTTCCTGAATATACAACCTGAGAGTTGGGAACTTTATCTTAAATCTGTGGAAAGTCAGATGTGTTTTTGCCTTCCCCTGAGGCTGGAAACTCATTTCCAGCTCCTTTCTGAAAAATGTGTAAGGATTAGTACATATTAAGAAAAGACATAGTGAATAGAATATTAAGGATATATTATTAAACATTTAGGAAGGGTTCTTGAATATACCACCTGAGAGTTGAGAACTTTAGCTTGAACCGGTGGAAAGTAAGATGTGTTTTTGCCTTCCCCTGAGGCTGGAAACTCATTTG
>ASZH01045122.1:0-10554 GCA_000411075.1 Sisymbrium irio | reverse complement strand
ATATATAAAAATGATTATAATACTTTTACAAATACTTTTAAATTTCAAAATTATAAATATATAATAAAATATTTAAATTTACATTTCATTCCGCGCATGGTGCGGATTACTACCTAGTCTTCTCTTATTAGTTTGTGAAACAAGAATAATACACGAGAGAACACTTGATGTCTACATTATTTTCTTTTGTTAATTTTTTTTTTGAATTTGTAAATAATTTTAATCACATAAAATTCATATAATATAAAATGCAAAAAATAATAATTAAAATACAAAATTCGTAAGTTTGTAGTTTTTGTGAAGAACCTGATTTTGCGGTTTTAACGAAAAATCATAATTTTGCAAACTTTGAGAAAAAACTTGATTTCCTAATTTTGATCATAAAACATAAATTTACAGTTTTAAACAAAAACATAATTATATGGTTTTCGCGGGAAAACTTGATTTTTTAGTTTTAGCAGAACATTTTGGTTTTACGGTTTTGATGGAAAATATAGATTTTGCAGGTTGGAGGAAAATCTTAATGTTGCGGATCTGACTGAAAAACTTGTTATTACACTTAACCAGATCAGTGTTGTTGTCTATACATGTGCATACGATGAGTACAGTCCTGTTGCCTATTGATTCTGTGAATAGGTTGGAGAAGATGTCCAGAGATTTCATATGGGGTAGCCCTCCAGAAATAAGGAAACAACATTTGATTGCGTGGGATAGGATCTGCTAACCGAAAAGTGAGGGCGGGTTTGGAATTTGCAGGATTCGAGAAATGAACAAAGCACTGATTGCGAAGATTGGGTGGAGATTGTTTCTTGATCAGGAGAGCCTTTGTGTCCGTGTTGTTACGAGCAAGTATAAGATTGGGGATATTCACAACCATTTGTGGACTGCAGTGAAAGGTAAGTGGTCTTCTACTTGGAGAAGTGTAGTGGTTAGTCTGCGAGAAGTGGCTCTCAGGGGACAATGTTGGGTTACTGGCGACGGTGGAAGTATTCAGTTTTGGACGGATAAGTGGCTAATGGGAGCTTCGCTATTGGACCCGGAAATAGGTGAGCCACCAGAATGATATATGACTTTAAAAGCAAGAGAACCCTGGAGTAATAAAATGAGATGGGATCTTGCCAGAATTGCTCCGTTAACTACAGAGAATAGACTATTGGAATTGAGTGTAGTGGTCATTAACAAGGAGATGGGGGTACGAGACAGCATCTCTTGGGGTGAAACACCAGATGGAGTTTTCTCTGTTAAGTCAGCGTATGCTTTAATCACTAAGGATAAAACTCCACGACAGAATATGGAGAGCCTTTTCAATCGGGTGTGGAAAGTTGTTGCCCCGGAACATGTACGGGCCTTTCTATGGTTGGTTTGCCATCAAGTGATCATGAAAAATGAGGAGAGGCTTTGCAGGCATATCAGGGACTCTGATATTTGTGCAGTGTTAGAGGGGGAGTAGAGTCTATCATACATGTACTCCGAGACTGTCCGGAAATGGCAGGCATATGGTATCGCCTCGTACCGGTGAATAAAAGACAGGTTTTCTTCTCTAAAAATCTGCTTGCCTGGGTCTATTGGAACTTAGGAGAAGATGTCATGCTAGACAATGTACCATGTTCTACTCTGTTTGTTATGGAAGTTTGGTGGGGTTGGAAGTGGAGGTGTGGTAATCTTTTTGGCGAGAATAGACCATGTAGAGATCGAGTACAATATATCAAAGAATTGTCTAAATAGGTTGTGCTTGCAAATGTAAAACTCAGAGATCAGACACCAGTGAGTCCTCGAGTGGAAAGAATGATCCAGTGGAAGAAACCGTAGGGAGATTGGGTTAAATTGAACACTGATGGTGCATTGCTGGGGAATCCAGGTTTAGCTGATGCAGGAGGTGTCCGGAGAGACAGTGGGAAGGGGGCTTCACACTGAATATTGGCCGGTGTTCAGCGCCGATGGCGGAGCTATGGGGGTGTATTATGGTTTAGTTAGCTTTGGAGAAGTGGGTCACATGTTTGGAGCTTGACGTGGACTCAGAGATTGTGGTGGGTTTCTTTAAAACAGGGGTTGGTGACTCTCATCCCTTGTCATTTCTGGTACGCCCGTGTCATAACTTCTTAAAAAAGGACTGCTTGGTCTGTATTTCGCATTTGTATAGGGAAGCTAATCGTCTTGCTGACGGATTAGTTAACTATGCTTTCTCTCTGCCACTCGGTATTCATGTTTTTTATTCTGTACCATTGGATTCTGCTATGATAGTTGATGAGGATGTCGTAAGGACTTCGGTTCCAAGACAAGTTTGGATGTAAAGCACGTCATTATTTTCTTTCAATAATATGGGAGACATGTCTCCCTCTTCTTTACCAAAAAAACAAATTATGTAGTTTTTTTGTTATTTAATATATAACTAGATTATACCCTGCTCTGGGCGAAAAATAAATATTTTTTGCACATAAAATATTATGTATATAATATTTCAATTTTAGAAATTTATGATAATTGATACATAAAATGCTATTATAATAAGTTGAGTTAGAACATATTAAATCATAATTGTTTAATTTTTCATAAATATTTTTCACCTCATATGTATATTCTATAACTATAAATGTAACATCTAGATTCCTTGTATATAGAAACTTATGTAGAGAGTACAAAAAATATTATGTATATAATATTTAAATTTTAGAAATTTATGATAATTGATACATAAAATGCTATTACTATAAGTTGAGTTAGAACATATTAAATGATAATTGTTTAATTTTTCATTAATATTATTTCACCTCATATATGTATATTCTATAACTATAAGTGTAACATCTCGATTCCTGGTATATAGAAACTTATGTAGAGAGGTTAAAAGAATTGATTTGGTTACCTATGTCTCTAAAGTGCACTTACCTTTTCAGTTACACATCCAGAGAAAACTCTAGGGTTAAGCGTGCTTGAATTGGAGTAGCCAAATGATGGGTGACCTACCGGGAAGTCATTTGAAGTACTGTGTGAGTGAGGCCAAAACACAGGGAATGGTCATGTGGTAATTGCAGGGTCAGTATATCATGACTTTCGAACCTTACAGATAACACACTGACCGTCGGACAAGGGTGGGCCAGCCCATGGGCCTAGTGAGAGGACATGGGGGCCCATTGGTAGGGGCGGTCGGAGCGTTATAAGTGGTATCAGTGCTGGTTAGTCATCTCGGTGCTGACCTGGGAGGCGTTCTGGGATGGGTATGGTCGTTGCGTGCTTGAGTGGGGGTGAATTGTAACATCCTGATTCTTGATATATGTGGATAGGTTAAAATAATTGATTTGGATATCTATGTCACCAAAGTGCATTTACCTTTTCGGTTGCACATCCAGAGAAAACCCCAGGGTTAAGCGTGCTTGAGTTAAAGTAGTCAAAAGATGGGTGACCTACCGAGAAGTCATTCACGGTACTCGACCTGGGCCTTTTGAACTGAACCCGAAGTCCATCATCGAACTCAAACCGAAAAATTGGATGTGGATCGGTTATGGATAAGCTTAAAAATCCGATTGGATTTTATCCTTAAAATTTTTCGGTTGCGGGGTCGGTACGGTTTAAAACCGAAATCCAAAGTAAATCCGAAGAAAACCATTAGTTGTAAGATGCTATTAAGTATTAACCCGCATCCCTAACCTAACTTATACTCATAATTCACTCGAAACCCAATTCACTTTCCTCTTCATCTTCTCTTGCCGATTCCAATTCCATGCCAAATTTGAAACTTTCTACTCGAAAGTAGATAAGTTCTATCACGCTTGGACGGCTTGTTGTTTTTCGTGCTTGAACAAACATTAATCATCTTCCTTGAGCAGGCTATATATATAGAACCCCCAATGGCCATAAATCCGCAGTACTCATTCGAGCTTTCAAGCAATCAATCGGAGGTTTGTCTTTCTTATGTATTTACTTAATCAAACTAATATTTATATGTTTATTACTCGTTATCTGTTACTTCTGTGATCTTGTAATTGTGAAACCACTTTGTCAATTTGGATTTAGTTTGATTAGGTTCATACGGTTCATGATTTGTTTGAAATTTGTTGAGTTTAGTTCGTAATTTTATAGAAACTAGGATGTAATTTGTTGTGATCGTGATTGTGATAGTTTGTGACTTTAATATTACTTATTCATGCTTCTAGATGGACTCAACATCGACTCCAAATCAGGAAAAGAATAACACTACGACACCAAACGTGGAGCAGTGGCCAAGCTGAGAAACAGCCTATTATTCATGACGATGGAAGTACAAAGACTGCGAAAGTAACTGAGCGTGTATTCAAAGAAGCGGCTAATGAAATGCTTGTATTAGGGGGAGTTGTCACTGTCCTTTATTGAAAGTGCTGTGTGGAAACACTTCTGCAGTAAGGTAACTATTCTTCTATAATCAGTCTTTGTTTCTCTTTAAACGTTTATATATATATTTGTCACATCTCTAACTCTCGCTTTCACGTTTATGTTTGAAGCTTAACTTGTACAAGCCTGTTTCAAGGAGGACATCAACGAAAGACATCATTGACATGTATGTGCAGAGAAATGAAACACTAAAAAAATGATTCTTATGTAACAAATAAAGAGATACTTGCACAACATATATTTGGGTGTCTCAAACTACAGGTAATTCATGTTCATTAAAACATTACATATTTTAGTTTGTAATACAATAAGAAACTTATTCTGTCATTATTGCTTTTTGTAGGTGCGAGTTATATGGTCGTAACAGTGCATTACATTGATAAAATTTGGCGTTTGAAGAAACTTATCATTGGATTCAAAAACATCACGGATCATAAAGGTCAGACTATCGTGAATATGTTACTAGAATGTCTTGTTGATTGGGGAATAGAGAAGTTTTTTTGTGTCACATTAGATAATGCTACAGCCAATAGTTCAGCTTTGAGGAAGTTTCATAGTAGTTTTTCCTTAGTCTCCGATCAGTCTCTGGTTTTAGGTGGAGAATTTATGCACATGCGGTGTAGTGCCCATATTATTAACTTGATAGTGAGATATGGAATGGCTGAAATAGAAGAGAATGTGTCTGCTATCTGAAATGCTGTCGCCTATGTTAGCTCACATATGAACAGGTTGAAAACTTTTGAGCTTAAGGTAGATTCTGGGAAAATGAGTAGATGAAACTTGCCACTTGATGTGAAGACGAGGTGGAATTTAACATACTTGATGTTGTCAACAGCTCAGAAGTTTAAGGTGGCTTTCGATAAGATGGAAACAGAGGACAAGCTCTACAACAGTTATTTTTCAGAGTTTGACAATGGAGTCAAAAGGATTGGACCGCCTAAACTTAAGGATTGGAAGGCTGTTGAAAAATTTTGCCGGTTTCTTGTCATCTTCTACAACTCGACGTTGGTGCTATCGGCTTCTACTAAGGAGATCGTCACTATAACAAAAAATTTGGTGGCAATCAAGAGCTATGATCCTGATTTGACGTCTAAGGCTATAGAAATGTATAAGAAGTTCGACAAGTATTGGGATGGCTTGAAGAATATAAACCTGATGTTGATCGTAGCAATCGTGTTTGACCCCACAAAGAAGATGGAGCTTGCGAAGATGTGTTGTGAAGAGCTATATGGAAAGGATTCTGTTGAGTCTATAGAGATATATGATTCGGTGGTTAATGTTTTGAGAAGCTTGTTTTAAGAGTATAGTGCAAGATATGGTAATTGTGATGGTCTTGATGATCAACCCGGTTCGTCTCAAGCTACACAGTCATCACAGTCTTCTCAGTGTTCTCAGTCTTCTCAGTCTCGATGTTTTTATGGAATGGAATTTGTTGAGGATGGGTTAGGTTATCAAAGGATGAATCTTAGGTACAAACAGAAGCTCACCGAGATAGGAGTGAAAGACAAGAGAGATGAGCTGGAAAGGTATCTAAAGGAAAGTGTGGAGAATCCTGATTTGATGATTGGGGTTGAGTACGATGTGTATCATGGTGGAGGAGAAACAGTGGTAAGTTTCCTATCCTATATGTGATTGCTCGTGATGTGCTTGCAATGCAAGTATCATCTGTTGCTTCTGAGAGTGTGTTTAGCACTAGTGGAAGGATCCTAGATTCCCATAGAAGTTGTCTCAGTCATTACGTGGTTGAAGTTTTAATGTGTACTGAAAAATGGATGCATTAAGACATTTTAATGGAGACAATAGTGCTTACAAATGCAGAAGTTCTTGCTGATCTTGAAGAGGTGGATAGGCTTGAAAGAGGTATATATTCATTCTCTTGTTTTTTATTGTTAATTTGTTTACTAATCATTATATATATTAACAATCAGTTGCATTTTTTTTTCCACAGAAAATGAATATGAAATCGCATCAAACCCACAACAAGACCAATAAGTCGCTTTGATTCACTCGTCCAAAAGGTTAGTAAAACACTTTTTGTTTGTTACTTTGTGACTTTAATCTTGTATCATGTTTACTAACTTATATATTATATTTTCTATTTTATTGCAATGCAGGATATCAAACAAGAAGCCTCAATTTGTGATTGCACTTTGGACTATTTACAACACTAGGAGTCTACCTTTATCTGTGTTTTGGATTTCATTTGTGTTATTTCGTTTGGATTTTGTACTTTGATCTTGGTTTAGTACTTTCATTTGTTTGAATTTCAGCTTTGAATTTGGTTTGAACTTATGACTTCTTTAGACTTCGTTGTTGTTGTCTGTTGAATTTTATATCAATGTGATAATGTCTAAGGTTTTCTTCATTTCAATGTCTTAGATTCATCAGTATGTTTTGATACAAATCAGTTAGTTTTGGTTTTATATCAGTTAGTTTCGGGTTTTTTGGTTTGAAAACGGGTTATTATGGATGAAAAAATCCAATCCGATCCGGACTGCTTTAAAATTCGGTTTAAGGTGGATTTTATTTAGCTCGTCCAAACCGATCCGAGTCCGATTGGGTCTGATCCGACATCGACCCATATTGCTATTAAAACCGAATTGATCTTTCAAGCTTGGATCCGATAATCCGATAATCCGAATCACCCAAACCGAATCCGAACCAAAGTCTGAACGCCCAGGACTACGCGGTACCGTATGAGTGAGGTCAACACATGGAGAATAGTCATGTGGTAATTGCAGGGTCAGTATATCATAACTTTCGAACCTTCTGGTTAAAAGTATCACATTAAAAGTATCTCGATCAATTTTTGCAAATTTTTTTTCTCAAGTTAATATTTTATATTTTATTAATTTGAAATTTATTAATACTAAATTTGAGTTTAATGCACATTTTTATTTATTTAGTTGAGTTATATTTAAAAATATTTTTTTTTGTGTGTGCATGTTTAATAAAATTTTATTTTATGATTCATAAAAATAATTGATCTATAATACTATTTAATCAAAAATTTCATTTGATTTAATAATTGAATATGTATTTTTTTCATTTTTAATTATTTAAGAACATGGGACCCTTTATTTTTAAGTTTTTGTAAAACATGTTTGGCAATAGGTATAACAAATTAAAATAAATAAAAAGAAAAGAAGTTGAGAAAAAATCTGAGAATACTACATAAGCAAAAATTACCCTAATACTGATACTTAATATATAGTAGATTCTTTCATAAAATGATACAATATCTTGTAAATGGATAAGAATATATATTGAATAATATTTCTGTTATACATAAACAATTTTTTTGTTTGTGCATACAGCCATTTAAAAAAAGTTATTATTAGTTTGGAAATATATAAGGGATTACTGATTTTAATAATCAGAAGTGTTAGAATCTCATTATTCTATTTTGAATTAATTACACATTTTTACCCGTTTTCGTCAATTACACATTTTCACTAAAAAAACAGAAAATATGTTATGTATAATATAGATATCCATGTAAGGCTCCACGATAAGGCTTATTAGGTTTAACTTTTGTGACTTACTACTTGTATTCTTATATAAAGGAACTCTCACTCTTTGGAATATGCACACAAATTATCTATTCTTTTCTTCTCTTTACAATACGTTATCAGCACGAAACTCTAGTTTTATATGCTAAGACGTAGTTTTTCTACTATTTTTATATAAATATCTCCAAACCATGTTTATTATCGATTCATGGATAGTAAGAAGGGATGATTATACTATTTATATTTATATAAACTTGAAATTATCAATGTAAATCTCTTGAAGAGAACTTTTTCTTATATTCTAATAAAAAGAACCTGATTATATTTTCTTGAAAATAACTTTTATTATTTCTTGAAGAGAAGTTTTATTATATATATTTTTAAGATAACTTTCTTATATTATCTTGAATAAAAATTTATTATATTCTTTTGAAAAGACCTTGATTATATTTTTCTGAAGAAAAGATTATGATATCCTCTTGAAGAGAATTTTATTTTATTTTCGTTAAGAAGTTTACTATATTATTCATAAAATTAGAACTTTATTAGAATTTTCAGCAAATTCTTTCTCAACTTTGATCATTATTTTTTTATCTAATTCATATTCTTATATTATTTAATTATTTAATATTTATTAAAATCTAATGATTGTGATATGCCAAAATATTATTTAAAAGTTGATAGAATTTATTTTGTTGTTACATAAAATCATTATTTAAGAATGAATCTTGCATATTATATTGCTTAGATTCGATTTTAAGATAATTTAATTATTTAAATTAGAATTGTCCATATTTTATTTGATTACAAATAAATTGATTACAATTTACTATTTCAGTTATGAGTTTTGAAACAATTTTGAAAGTTTGACAGCTTTAAATTTTAATAATTAATTATTTCATTTATTTCTTGGTCAAAGTAATTTTTATTTTTATTTGCAATCATTGTAAAAAAAAAACAAATCATAAAAAATGATTTGGTATTAATTTTAGCATCTAAGTTCCTAAGAAGTTTGTGTCACATTTGAATTCAATTAAAATAGACATCAATTTTCATTTAGCTAATGTTTATAGATTTATTTTGGAATTAAACACTGATGTCTACTAACATAAAACCCATGTTTTCATGAACAAAAATTTGAATAATTCAGGTTATATATGTTCTTTATAAAAGACCAGATGTTGTATGAAGTTCTAACCAAGTGAAAATCATAATCTCAATCTCCACATTAGATCTTGCAATATTCTCTTTATTAAAATAAATATTTTTTCATTTATAATTGATAGAAATACATGGTCAATTAAATTTTGATAAGATAAAATAATTTGCATGAAAATTAGCACATCTGGTATGATTTTTGTTTAGAGAAAATGTTTGAGAAGTTAATAAATGTAAACTTGTTTAATGAAATATTTATAGAAAATGATTGTATAAATATAGTAAGAATTTAGTGAGTAAAATGATATTTATAGAAATATTAATTTTTCTTGATTTAATTAAGAAAATATTCATAAAATATTTAATATTATATATATATATATATTTCAAATAATTAACTGAAAACAATCAACAAGTTCTTTAGAGAAATCTAAAGAAAATGAATGACTAATAGAATGTATTATTACTTAAAGCTCACTATAATTCTTTGAATCTAAATATTACAAACATGAAGTCTGTAAATAAATTTTATCTATGTTGAAATTTTCAAAATTGCAATTATGTGGAAAGAAATCAGTAATACATATATGTTAGAAAAGACATATTCTATGTTCCAGACAAATCATGTTATTCTGTAGTCACATGATCATAAAAGGAACTATGAAAAGTACTTATATATTATATCACTAAGACAAAATAGAATAATAAGCTGATGAAAGTCATAAATCATCATGTTTTTATGGTTATACTTTATTAGGGCTGGACATTCAGGTATCCATTCGGGTACGGTTCATGGTTAATTCAGATTTTGAAATACCAAAAATTTGACCATATTCGAGTATTTTAAAAATTAGGTTCGGTTTTAGTAACAAATACTAAAATCCCATTAAACCCAATAACCATGAAATAGTCTCACTTAAAAGAAAAATACATAATACTCACTAATTTAGTATGACATTAATTGCTCATTGATTTTAAATGAATTAAAGGTGTGACATAATGTTTTACAAAAGGAAAAGTAGTATACTTACAATTTTGAAAACATAAATCTGTGTGCTTAAGAAAGAAGATTAAACATACTATTAATCCTTGTGTCATTTGGTAATGTTCGATGTCTACTGTCTAATGACATCTTTAGAATCATTTAAATTACTGTCTAACAATTACAAAACATAGTAAACAGAAGGAGGCTGCTCCAAGATGAAGAATATACGTTCACTCAGTAACATATATCTCTATCTCTTCTTTTAAAAGATTGGTGTATCACTCATCGTCTCGTCAAAGTCTTCTCATATACCCTCATATCAATAAAACGGGTATTCTTTGTCTCTCTTCTCCTTATTCCTCTATAACTTCTCAGACGTAGCAAAAGACACGTAATTGATGCATCATGCTTGAAAGAGGAGAATATACTAAGTCAACAACAGATATATTTTCTTGAAAGGGGAGCCTGTAAAAACAAAGAACTTGGAAATGTTAAGGAGACACTGAAAATTATGTCACCTCTGCTGCAGCAATC
>ASZH01045121.1:0-10535 GCA_000411075.1 Sisymbrium irio | reverse complement strand
AATATCTAGAGAAGGCGAGGCGATTTTGTGAGTGTCGGTGTCGTTGGGAGTTCGACATTCATAAGATGGACACATGAATCGACTAAAGAAATGTATGGAGTATGTGAGTAAAGACAATTAAATACGGAGGGGTGCAAATGGAGCGGGGGCGAGGGAGGGATCGCTGGCGATTACGAATCCGCCGATTACACTTCTGAAATGTTGGGTGATGAATCAATCGATGAACGGAGACGGCTAGGTTTTGTTAGTCGTGACCTGTGAAAGTAGGTGCAACAGAAGATTAGTTTTGTTTCATGGGTTTTGATAGTACTGAAAGATAAAGTGGGCTTCTTTATCGTATTTATTGGATTGAGCTTTAAAATATTGAAAGGAAAAATGATTTTTTGCATATATTGTTATAAAGATTAAGGAGAGTGTACACGTGTTAAAATATGAGAGAGAGGTGGGCAATTATAAAGTAGATTAAGAAATGGTTAATAATAAACAATTAATAATTACCGCAAATTTTTAGAACCAAGTTATGCGCATGTAGTGTGGAGTAAGAGTTCAATACTTGGCCGTCTTGACATAATAACTCTTGATGCACTCGGTGACATTGCATCTGACCTTTTTGTCTGTACCAAACCTGAAAGAATTTAAAATTTAGTAAGTAAGTTTTATATATATACTATTTAATAATTAAAAAAATATGAATTACGTAACAAAAAGTACCCAGAGGTTGATCATAATGTAATAAATGCAAATTTATGCGATCTGGCTATGCAATAAGATCCTCTGTCGTATACCGTGCAAAAGGGGCCTTCGATGGAACCATAAGATCAAGATGAATAACTCCGACACCTGGTTCGGGATCGGGTTGCTCCTCGGAATCGGGTTGCCAGTCTGGCGGTGGCTGAAGTGGTTGGTGCAATGGCGGAACATGTTGTCGAGCAGTCTGTGACTGAGTCTCCGGCACGGTCGTCTCTGTACCTGAAAAAGACTGTCCAGAGGACCAGAACTAGAAGACTCACCCTAAATAAAATCACTATAAAAGCATCTCAACCCACCCTCAAATCTTCAAATTTTGAGGTTTTTCTAACTCCAACCTATCCCTCAAATCTTCAAATTTTGATGTTTTGAACAGTGAACCCTCAAATTTGAGGTTTTACTATTCAAAACCTCAAAACACTGTTTACTTTATATTATACTCCTACTTTTATAAATGTTAACATAGTTTTATAACTTTTTATAATTTTATTTTATCTATTTTATTATATTATTTTTTAATGAAAACCAAATGTTAAACTCTTTAATGCTCACAATTTCTGTCAAATTAAATTTATTATTTTTTTGAAATTTATTTATAAAAAAATATTTATTTCTTTTGAGAAATTTATAAGATAATGCCCGTGCTAATGCATGTGAGATAATACTAGTAATAAATAAAGCTGATTGCATATATATAAAATTAACTAGAGAAAGAGAGAGAGAGAGAGACTTACGAGAGTAGAGAGATGAGAGGAAGTGAGGAATGAGCAACGAGAGAAGAGAGAAGAGAAATCAGAGCTCCTTATATAGTAAATATCTCGTAAATCCATCATAAAATCACATGGTAGTTATGGCAAATCTGTCATAAAGACGATGGTAAAATTGGTTTTCCACGTGTTGAAAATGCAAAAGGGTCTGAACCATGCTGCAATAATTCTAATATACCAAGGATATTACAACGAATTCCTTGGAAAGTGGTTGCAACTTTACGACGAACTCCTCGGAAAGTCGTAAATTTTTAAAATCGAATGTTTCGGTGTTTTGTTTCTCACGTGAGCCAGACCCTAAACATTTAAAATAAACTATATTTTACATCGAACTTAAAAGAAAAAGTTTTCATACATATTAAACACAATCAGATCCATCATTACTATCAGCAGTCCCATCATCTAAAGATTTGTCATCATTTTCATAAAACTCATCTCGATCAATATCACTATATGTTGTATCATCACAGAGATCTTCGTATTCTCGGTTTAGCGGATCAATTATAAAAATTTCCTCTGTAGTTTGATAGGGTGCATGTATATCCAGATATGAATCTTCTTGTATAGGTAGTTTTTCACCTCCAATAATTTGACTGCAGGGAGTGATTTTAATAGCCGCTAACCAAGTGATTCCGGTTTCTCTGATCTGAAGATATGAGATGAAGCTAACTTGATCTCCTTGTGATGATTCAGCAGACACATTGTCAGGTAATTAAGATACACGGGCTGTTTTAATGTTCATCATCCTAGCTGTCAATAAAAATTTAGACATACCTTCTCTACATCCCTCGTAGGTAGATAGGCTGGTTGGCAGCATCTAACGGTTCATAAAACATTTTCGCATATAAGTTAGGTTCCTCAACAACTACCGGTTCAGTAAACATACTAGTTTCCTGAAATGCATATGTGACCATATCATGCATCCTATCATGATCTATAACTCCATGATCTTCATTCCGATAACCAACATCTTGGAAATTACTTGTTTATGCTTGATTAACTTCAACATTATTATAATTACTACTGCTAGCTTCATCATTCCTGCCAACCCGATAACCTTCTTCATGGTAAATCAACATGTAATAAAATGGTCTAAACTCTATATTTGATAGATGCTTCCATACAATTTAAATGCGGGTGAATTTCGTATTCTTGCACTTCTGACAAGAACATTACATCTTACTTGATTCAAGTGTGATTTCTATTCGACTGGATTGGTGCATGAATATTTTTACCCCATTGAGATATTCATTTGTCAGGTTTTCAGCAGCATGTCTATGCATATAGATCCATTTATGTCGCTCATATATATCAACACCAAAAGACATTGTTCAAAAAAAAGTTTTAGATTTTTTTTTAAATTTTTTTTCTTTTCATAAACGATTTTTTTTTTCATAAAAGAGATTTCCTTTTAAAATAAACATTTATTTAAAGATTATTGGTTTGAGTTGTGAATTATGAAGAAGAATGATCTCTTATTTATAGACAAGAATTTGACAATAATATTACATGTAATTTACAATGAATAATTCAGTTATAATAAAAACAGGTATGCCTTACAGAAAACGTGGCTACCTAATTTCCTCATTTCTTCTTTAAATTGTTGTAAATAATATTTGTTGTAAATATCTTAGAATTTTACTACGTCCTATTACAAAATCTGATATCGCCCTATAGGAATTAGCTTTTAGTTCTTCGTAAATGTGGTATTATTTTACGACAAAATGTTTCGTCGTAAATTTACAACACATTTATTTGATATTAGTCATAAAATCGTTGGTAATTCATTTCTAATTTACATTAACCCATAAACGTCGTAAATTCTCTTTGCTAACCCAACATTTTTTGTAGTGTCAAGACAACATATATAAAATAACAAAGACCACAGTAATAAGAGAGGAAAGAAAAAAGTGTGGCATTGCAATCACAAATTAAAAAGACCCAGGAGCAGAGCTTCCTACTTCCTAGTCTTATTCTTGTTATGGTTTTTCTTGTTCTTCTTATCATTACTCTTCTTAATCTTCTCAGGGTTAGGCAAACCGAGCTATAATAAACCAAGAATTAATGAGAAGCCTTTAAAATTTCTTAAGATCAATCGCAGCTTTGAATAAAGACAACTCTCTTTATTAATGTTTAGAAATAACTCAAAACTAAATACAAAACTTTTAATCTTTTTTTTATGATCATTTCACAACTTTGGTGATCATATATATCGAACTAAAATTTTTTTTTCCTTATCATAGAATTAGACAACTTCCTAATTACATTGGGATTACAATACTTGCCTTATCTGAACCCTAACCGATTTTTTAGTAATTATCTTAGGCTACAAGTTAATGTTGAAGGGTATCCAACATTCTCCCCTTTAAGCTTCAACTTACCTTGTGACAAGTCTTGAATTCCTATCAAGCTTCTCATCTCTTTGTACTTTATATTTGCCAATGCCTTGGTCAGTATATCTGCCTTTTTTTCCCTGGTATGTGCTCCACTTCGACAATCTCCTTCTCGACGCACTCTCATATGAAATGATATCGTTTGTAAATGTGTTTACTCTTACCATGAAATAAGGGATTCTTTGTGAGGCAATCGCTGACTTGTTGTCAATCCTTATGAGCACTTGTTCTGTCTTCCTTCCTTTGATCTCAGCTTGAAGATCTTGAAGCCATGTTTCTTGTTTAGTTGCTTCTGTTGCGGCCATGAATTCGGCTTCACAAGATGAAAGAGCCACTGTGTCTTGCTTCTGTGAACGCCATGTAATAGACGAATTACCAAGGTAGAAGATGTGTCCTGTAGTACTTCCATCATCTGGATCAGTGTTGTGACTGCTATCACAAAACCCAATTATCTTCCTTGATCCTCCACATTTAAAATTTAGTCCATATGATACACTCCCTTTTAGATATCTTAGAATGTGTTTCATAATCTCTCCATGAGGCTTCCGTGGACTCTGCATATACCGACTAGCTACTCTAACTGAAATGCTAAATCTGGTCGTGTATGGAGCAAGTATCTTAGGCAGCCAATGTTTCTTATATAGCAAACAAGATCTAGTTTTTCTTCTTTTTCTGCTTTAGAGACCTTTAATCCAAAGTCCATTTGTATCTTGGCTGGATTACAGTCTGTTAAGCCGGTTTTTTTTTTTTTAAGTTTCTCTTTGCATATGCTTTTTATGTGATCATTATTCCAACTTCTCCTTGTCGTACTTCGATGCTGAGGTAGTACATGAGCTTCCCGAGGTCAGACATCTTGAACTTAGATGACATTCCTTTCTTGAAGTTGTTGATGATCTTAAGAGTATTTCATGTTACAAATATGTCATCGACATAAACAGCAACAATGAGAAACATCCATTTCTCTTCTCTGTGATATACTGAGTTTTCTTTTTAGCACTTCTCAAATCTCATTCCTTTCAAGATTTGATCCAACTTTGTGTTCAAGGCTCGAAGGGCTTGCCTTAGACCATACAGAGCTTTCAAAAGTTTGTAGACTTTGTGCTTTGCTCCATTAACCTTAAATCCCTCTGGCTGTTCAACATCGACATCTTCTCTTGCTCTCCATGTAAGAAAGCTGTCTTTACATCTAAGTGATGTATCTCCCACGAATTTGATACAGCTTCAGCAATCAATAACCATATGGTTTCTAGGCGTGCTACTAGCGTGAAAGCCTCTTTAAAATCTATGCCGGATTCTTGTACATACCCTTTTTCTACAAGTCTCGCCTTAAACTTTTTGATAGAACCATCTGCATTCTTCTTAATTTTGAAAATCCACTTGAGACCGATCACCTTTACCCCACTTAGTTTGTCAACAAGGAACTATGCCTTGTTCTTGTAGATGGAGTCGATATCTTCTCCACACGCTCTAGTCCACTTTGTTAAATTATTTTCCTTCTTGCAATTTGTTGGCTCGTCGTTGATTGAAAGCAAAATGATCTCGCTTTCTTCTTCTGCTTTGAGAACATAGTCCTCTAAGTGCCGTTGTAATGTCACTTGTCGTGTTGAGCGTCGTAGTGGTACTATCTGAACTGGCTGAACTTCAGCCTCATCATTATGTTCTTGTTGATTACCATAATTGTCTTCTTGATCATGATCAATCTCTTCATTCTCGTTGTTTTTGTTGTTCTCAGTGGGGTTTTCTTCATTTGTGATTACAAGTCCTTCTCCTGTATATATAACTTCACCCCATCTCATGTGAAACATCCCTGGATCCCTACTTGGTCCGTGTGTTGACTCATTCCAACTCCAGCTTGTCTTCTCATCGAATACAACATCATAGCTTACTATTATTTTCTCGTGTTGTTGGATTGTAAAATCTGTAGGTTTTGGATCCTGGCTCGACTCCAAGGTGTATTACATATTGTAATCTATCATCAAGAATATTAAGGTGAGTCGCATCAATCTTTGCATATGCTCGACAGCCAAAAACACTCGTAAATGTTCTATGTTTTCCTTTTATGCAAACACTCACAAGGAGTCATGTTCTCAAGTGCCATCATTGGTATCTTATTGATCAAATATGTTGAGTGCCGAACTGCTTCTCCCCATAGATAGTTAGGTACTTCCATAGCCTTGAGAGTGCTTTTTGTCATCTCCATCAATGTCTGATTCCTTCTTTCTACTACACTGTTCTGTTGTGGTGTATATGGTGTTGTTAAGTGTAGTCTGATTCCACCTGAATCACAAAAATCATGAAACTCCATAAATGTGAATTCACCTCCCCTGTCTGTCCTTACCGTCTTTATCTCATTACCAAGGTCCTTCTCAACTGAGCTTTTAAACACCTTAAAGCTTCCAAACGCTTCACTTTTCTCTTTCATCAAGATTGACAACATGTATCTTGAATAATCGTCTACTATAATAAATATATATTTGTTATGAGCGATTGTCACATGTGTGATTGGCTCCAGTGGTCTCGTCGCTCTGAGTGTCGTCATATTTGGGAAGCTTTGCCGAACTTGTTTCCGACTAAACGAATTCAAATTACTTGGTTTCATCATTTATTGTAGGTAGTCCTCACACCATCTCCTTCTGGGACATTTTCTTGATTGTTTTGAAGTTTATGTGACCTAATCTCGCATGCCACTTCCATGTTTCGTCATCTAGCTTTTCATTTAGTCACATAGGTTGACCGATCTTCAAGTTTATCTTGTAGAGTCTGTTTGAAGATCATGTAACTCTTACTAGCAATCTCCCACTTGGATCATGCACGGTTAGAAAATCTCTCCTCATTCTCACATCACATCCCACATCCATAGCTTGTCCTAGAGTTAGGATGTTGCTCTTGAGATTGGAAATGTAGTAGATGTTGGTTACAAGCATTTGTTCTCCAGTCACAAACATGATTGATCCTTTCCCTTCTATCTCCACGTAAGAACCATCTCTTAATTTCACCTTGCCTTTAATTTCTCATTAAGCTCTGAGAAGTAGTGTCTTTTACCCGTCATGTGATTGCTAGCTCCGTTATCTAGGTACCACATATCTTCTTCTTTAGTTTTGTAAATCTTTGGTATTAGTTTTTCTCCGTTAAGGAACACCACCTCGTGCATAAAGAGGGCTGGATCATGTTCCTCTGTTTCAGCTTTGTTTGCTTCTTGTATTTTTTGCAGTATTTCAGGGCACACAGAAGAGAAGTGGGCCGTTTTATCACACCGAAAACAAATCAACGGTTATCTATCCCTTCTTTCCTTTCCTTGGTTTTGACAATTATGATTTGCAGGTCTTTCTTGTGAGTTACTCCTTCCCCTTCCTCGTCCTCTCGATCCTCTGCCTCCTCTACCACGACTTCCTCCTCTACCTCTTCATGATGTTGTAGTGTTTTGTTAATATGAATTGGCATATAAAAGCTTTCGTTGAGAATCCTCGTTTGTCTCTTCATCAAGAATTCTCTCTTTGGCATGCTTTTAATCTCCCAATTATATCTTTAAACCCAGTACTCTTTGAGTCCAACACTTTCTCAAGAGAAGCAATAATGTGGATGTACTTACCTCTGGATAGGCTATTGAGAAACTTTTTCACCAACTTGTTTTCATCGATAGTTTGTCCAAGTGAGGCTGACTTTGATGCAATCTCTGATAACTTTCCAGCAAAGTTATCTATTGTGTCGCTGTCTTTCATCATAACTCTTTTGAATTCTGACATTAGGGTTTGGAGTCGAGCTTCTTTAACACGATCAGCTCCTAGGTTTCGAGCTTTGATTTCATCCCATATCTATTTTGATGTTTCTTTTTCACTGACTTTCAAAATAAGTGACTCCGGGATTGCTTGAAACAGCAGACCTATTAAGATGTTATTCTTGTCTGCGTGCTCTGATGCCTGTTTGATTGTGTCCTATACCTTGTATATCTTCATTAGGACGTTCATTCTTATGGCCCAAACTTTCCAAACTACAAAGTTTGGTGAATTCAATGTTGGACATTGAGCTGATGTTGTCGTCTCCCATGGCTTGAATACGATGTGAATACTTTCGTATGGTCTTAGTATTGCGAGCTGTCTAAACCCGACTTGATCTTAACTCTGATACCAAATAAATTTTCTTAAGATCAATCTCAGCATTGAATAAAGACAACTCTCTTTATTAATGTTTGAGTTAATTACATATTACGTCACTCTTTCACATATATATTACCCATTAAGTCACTTACAGCTACTAGATCACTTTTGTGTAATGAAAAGTTGATTATATCCTTCTTCTTCTTTTCTTTTCTCTGCTTGACTGCGTCTCTTCACTTCTCCACCTTCTTCTTCCTCATCTCATCACTTCTTTACTTTCTCTTTTCTTTACATTTGTTCAATTCCACCAGTTCTTGGCCGCCAACAACTTCTTCCAGAAGCTCCAAAGGTCTGACCGGAGCTAAATGTCAAACGAGTTCAGTGGTTCGATCCTTACAGATCTCAGAATTTCAAATTTCTTTTGGTACTTAATCTCTCCTTAAACCTTTAATTTTGTGAAATATCTAAATCCGTGAACAGATTTTGGTTTAACAGATTTTAAAACACTATCAATTTACAAAGAAGACACCACAGTGGCGTGGAAACATTTTGTGAACACTTACGGTACTGTGGACACGACGGTGCCGTGGACGACGGTTCCATGGACACGAAAGTGTCGTGGAAACCACATATGAGTTAATGATTTTTTCCACGAAGTCATATGGGGTTGTCCATGAAGTCATATGGATTTGTAGGGATTGAAATAATATGGACAAACCATTAATGTTTTTATAATCTGGGTTTCATCGTTATAGACATGGATTTGAGATATGTGTCTCTGGACGTGTGTCTGTCGACACAAATTAATAGACCTATGTCAAAGTGGACATTGGTCTGAAACATGGGTTTGTGGACAAACATATGTGGACACGGCTCTCATACATGGATTCGTAGATAGATTTGTGAACACATCCATTGTACTTTTTCTATGTATGCTATGATCCTGTTATTTTGTCCACATTCCTTGTCCATAATACTACATCCACCTGACTACGGTGTGGATACACCTGACCACGGTGTGGATACACCTGACCACAGTGTGGAAACGATGATTTGAACGTACAGTGTGTATAGGGTGGTGTGGACACAATGGTGTGGATATGACTGTGTATACAGAACAATGGATACACGATGGTGTGTTCAGAATGATGTGTGAAAAATGGCTTGTGCATGGTGTTGTGGATATGATAACATGGATATAGTGGTGTGTATAAAATAGTGTGGACATCATGGAGTTTTGGTATGAATTTGGACACAAGAGCGTGGACATAAAATCATGAACACAAGAGCGTGGACATAAAATTATGTAACACAATAGCGTGGACATAAAATCATGGACACAAGAGCAAATGTAAGAGTTTGGATATGAAGTGGTGGACAAAGATTAACATATGATATTTTTCATAGATTTCATTGATCTTTTCCGGTAAATATGCGTATACGATTTTGTTTACTCATGTTGAATTTGATGACTTCAAATAGTTTAGTTATCTGGGTTTGTATGAAATAGGTGTCATACTCATCCAAAATTAGCTAAACATGTGGATATTGGATTTTGTACATGCATTTGATAACTGATATGAAAGCAAATATTCATATTACAACATGTACATGTTCTTGTGTCCTCATACGTTAATATAACAATATGATATCCACATGCCCTTGTCCAAATTTCATTGTCCATGATATAACCTTGTCGACAAAACTTTGTCCATGATATAATATCAGATGATCCAATCTCTAATCAGAAATGCAGATCTGGTTCAATCTTCAAAAATTTTTTTAGAAACATGGAAGTCAACTACATTTAAAGAGAATCCATTGAGATCAAAGAATATATAAGAAAGAGAGGGTGACTTCACCTGAGTTTTAGAGAAACCTTCAACCTGGGCTACCACAATCGTCGAAGCTTCTTTCTTTGCTGATCTCTATCCTCCTTGTCTGCTTCAGTCGGATTATTCATTAGATCTTCAAGTACAAACAAAATTTTGGAAAGATTTTGAATTCTTGGGTTTTGAAAGATCAAAAAAATCATAAAATTTGTTGTTTGAAACAGACGAGAGAAGAATTAACAAAAAAGAAAAGAATATCAGTTGAATCATGGTTTACAAATACTGATCTAAATCCAAGCTTATTGTATATCATATTTTTGTAAAATTTAATTTAAATCCAAGCTTATTGTATCAATCATTTATAAAAATCAGATAAATCTCCCTTTATTGGAAAAGAAGGATTTGATTAATAAAAATATCATAATTGTTTTTTTTTAAATTTGACATATGATTTCTAGTTAAAGTTTTTTAGATAAAAAATAGAGAAATTGCATAAAATGACACTTGATACCTTCAAAATTAACTGACAAATACAATACACTTGTCCACCCTAGATAATTATTTTTTTAACCTTTACCTTTCATCAAATTTACAATCCATGCCATTCGTCGGAAATGAAATTTACGGGAGAAAAATAAAGAGAGGGAGGGAGAGAGAGAAGGGGAGAGAGAGAGAGAGAGAGAGAGAGAGAGAGAGAGAGAG
>ASZH01045120.1:0-10535 GCA_000411075.1 Sisymbrium irio | reverse complement strand
CTTTCGGTGTTATATGATCTATAATTCGTATGATTTTATTTTTTGTATGTTGTATAACCTGATGAACAGAACAGATCTTTGGCGAGGTTTTAAAAGCCCAAATTGATACTCTGATCAAACCAAGGCGTTCCTATATCCGTGAGGGCGAAAAATCTTATAAAGAAGATGCTAACCAGTAAATCGAAGCAACAAACCTTGGTGGCAAAGTTTGTTGGTAAGCTTTCTTTTCCTCCTAAACTGTCATTGAGCGTCAACTCAGCCTTCCCTCTGTTTATGATCCAAATCAAATGATTTCTAAATCCCATATCAGAAGAAGCCTGATGTTTTCTACATGATCACCGAGTGTGGTAGAGTTCTCCTACTAAGGCTTTAGCACATCTTTTCAAAAATATGTACTTCGTACTCATGGACGCAACCTACTCTCACGTAGATCGGTCTCACTTCACTACGTAAGTTTTCCCCTTCTCTCATTTTTTCACTGAACTTAAATAATGTGAGGATGAAACTTGGAAAAAAAACTTAGGTATCATTTTGTTTAAGTGATGTTAGTATTTCCAGTTTCAATAGATAAAACAAAATGGTTTTAAAACAGAGATTGATTGCACGTCTTCATTACATGATTTGTTTCAATTCTACGGCAAGTTTATACAGTAAATGTGAAACCAAAGTTAGATCTTTGTTTGCTTTAAATCATTTGTTGTTTTATGTGTATTGAAAGTACGACCTGCTCTTGCGTTTAAGTTGTTCTCTACGATCCAGAGTTTTTAATATAAAGAGAGAGATGACTTCTGATCTAAAGAAATTCGTTTGGTTTCTCAACCATAATTTCTTCTTATTAGTATAAATTTTTAAGATATACAGCGTCTCATTTTCCATTATCGTACATGCAGACTGCAGTAAATTCTAAAAACAACGATATACGTCTATCATGGTACAAATTCAAGAAAAGCCGGTAAGTTTCACTTCATGCAGTTTGTGTAAAGCTAAAGATGCTACTACTATTACATTAAAGAATAGGAAACTCAGTAGCCCTGAGAAAGTAAGCACAAATATTTGGAAAGAGATTGAATTGGTTAATGGCGAGTAAGATATGGAAGCTCATAACTTTTGGTCATCTGAATTTGCTGTTTAGATGTGGCTGATGACACACATATTAAGGCAATCTCAAAGGAACTTTTGAACAACCATGCTTTGATTGAAAAGGATGACTGTGATAATTTTTCATCGGGAAGTATACTGGCTGCATAGTAGAAAAGCCCCTGAAGGTTTGTCAACTCAGTATATTGGCTGCACAGTAGAAAAGCCCCGGAAGGTTTGTTAACTCTAAATTTTTAATAATTGAAATGAAGAAGCTCAGTCGAAAGAGGAACTGTTTCGAAGAAGATGGATAAAGTTGCCTGGAGTTGAAGACAGCAAACCACCTGAGCTGACAAATTAAGACAACTGGATGTTAAGAAGAGTTGACAGAAATACGTCAAACACTTTTTAAGTTGAGACAAGTACAGTGACAGTTGTTTTGGCAAAGACGCTAATAAGGAAAACACTTGTATGAGAACTGAGCCTGCTTTGTTCCAATGGTCTTATATCAACTGTTTATTTGTTCTTGTTGTTCATTTGGTAGATATATATCGATCTTTCTATTAAGAAACATTAAAATCATTTTGTTAGTGATGTTGGTTCTATACCCATTTACTATTATTCGTATTAAAGGTTTTTAGAATTCAAACTTCAATAGATTTTATTAAAGGGAAAATGTAGTACATAAAAGATGAACTTCTGAGAACTTATTAGGAAAAGTATTAATTTAAATTGACCGTGTGCAGGAAAAAGTGAACGGAATAATTTAGAATATTTTTAAATAAGGTCCAACCAAGCAAATTAATTAGATTTCAGTTTAAGCTAGAGGAACAAACAGTTTGTAAGATCATTTTAACATCCTCTTGATAAAAACTACATAATGGTTTTTGTTTGTGGTGATAATTAGAAAAATTTATATTCCTTATTCCTTATATACTTAATTAATATAACCTTTATAAGGATCATTTTGGATCATTTAACTAATATAAATAAAATGAACTTTCAAAGAACGTAAACATGTGAAAATATATTTTACATTATTATATTTTATTCTTTCTCATTTATTAAAATATCCATCATTTTTAAATAATATTTATTACATATGAATTTTTTTTAAATTTCTACAAAGAATTATAGAAGAAAAATATTTTATTATCAAATTTGATAATGAACCATAAATAAAATAAATCATTTTCATTCTTTTTATTTTAACTTTTTCATTCGTTCTTTCTTGTTCATTTTTCTTATTTCTAAAATGATTGGCATTAGCAAATTTCTCTATAAAAACTAGAAGCAAAAAAAAATTCTTAAAAAACCCAAAACAAATTATACACATGTTGTATGACTAATAAAAAAATATAGGAAAATAAACAACCTACAAATTAAGAAAAACGAAACATAATCAATACAACAGTTCAGAAAAACCAAAAAAAAAAATAGTATAAATTACAAAAAAATATTTAAAATAACTACAAATATTAAAAAAACCCCCAAAATAGTAATTATAAATATAATTAGAATAATCCCGTGCGTAGCACGGACTCTCACCTAGTTATTTATAACAGGAGATTCAATTGTTTGGATTACTGGATGTGCAATGAATAGATGTAATACAAAGAGGGAGAAAAAAAAAGAAACTTGTTGAGGTATCATCTTTTTAGAATTAATTTGACGTTGTGGGTGAAGAAAAAATGATGATGTATTATTTTATATATTATATATAATTAAAATTAAAAAAATATGATACTTTAATTTGATTTTTTTAGATGAAAAAAGAAAAAGACCACTCTAAAGATGATTGGAAAAATATATATTTCTTATTAAATAACAGTTAATGATTAAATTATTGGTAAATAAGACAAAACTCATAACATAACTCATGCAACTAATTAAAGCAGCCATGTAGAAATACATAAGTAAAGAGAAAATCAAGAGAAAACAAAAAAAAGAGAAAAAAAGTGAATAAAAAGAGAACATAGAGTGGACTTGGGAGAGATGAACAGAAGATTAAGTCCTGGAATCAAGAGCGAACTAATTAAAGCAGCCATGTAGAAATACAAAAGTAAAGAGAAAATCAAGAGAAAAAGAGAGAAAAAAAAAGTGAATAAAAAGAGAACATAGAGTGGACTTGGGAGAAATGAACAGAAGATTAAGCCCTGGAATCAAGAGCGAGGATAGTGCTGAGGTTCATGGGATGCATGTATTCAGGAGAGCCATTGAGGATTTGTTGAGCAATTATTCTACTTGCTTTCTCTGATGGATGAAAAGGATCCCAAAAGGCGTAGAGATCTCTGTTTGGGCAAAGATTTGATAACGGTGTGCATAGCCCTATCCCATTGTATGGCCCTTGGCCACAACAAGCCACCTTCGATGTTACGAATCCTGCAGTTAGGTCGTAAGATCACTAATAGTCAATTATAGGAGCATGCATATAGAACTAAACCAAACCAAACTGAAATGGAACTTAATGAAACATTAAAATACATTTAATTTGGGTTGGGTCCGTACGTTGCATCCAAACCAAACCGTGTTTTTTGTTAAATTCAAAATTAAACTATCTAAATTCAAAAACCAAATCAAATTATTTCAATTTTAACCATATTTTTTCTTCTTCAAATGGGTTTGTGAGCTTATTTCTATTTTTTATTTTTTTATTATTATTTTAAATTATCTTACGCATACCCGAAAAAAAGAGAAAAATAGTGTTTAGAGAAATGAAATTTAAAGTAGACACTTGGCACTATTTTAAAGCATAATTAGAAGATATTATTTTGATTATATAAAATTAATTATACATCAAACAATATAAGAAATTTGAAAATATCTTATTTGTCCACATATATATTTTCTATAGTAATTAAATTGTTGATTGTGAATTACTATTTACACCAAATAAGATATGAATTAAACGTAATGTATTATATCTGAATTTATAATAAATATTTTTTTTTTTAAATTTAAGAGTATTGAATAGACACAAAATAATAAAAGATAAAATATACAGTATATTTTAGATTTATAAATTAACATAAATTTTAACACATTAAATTTAAAATTTAAAATAAAGTGAAAATTTATAAAGTATGAAATTTTAGAAGACATAATGTAAAAGAAAAAAGAGTGCTAAATATATTTGTATGTAGTAAATTTTAACTTTTGAAATTAATAAAACATTTAAGTCATTAAATGTAAAATCGAAAATAAAAAGAGAAATTAAAAAAAATTAAATTTTGGAGGACCTAAAAAGCAAAAAAGAAAATATTAAATATTGAAAAGACATATGTCACCTCCGAAAGTTTCCCTTAAGAGAACCTTACTTTATTATATAAGATATCACCCTAAAAAAATATACAAAGTCTTCCAAACCCATTTAATAAAACACCACTAACCATCACATACCATAATATTCAAAAGTGAACAGTTATTTAATTACATTTCTTCCCATGATTGTATTTTCTCCCTACAATGGTAACAATCTCATGAGGTTGTAATCCTTATTTTTGATAAATATGTTACTTCACCTCTTCCAAAGATATCATAGCATGAATAATAGTTTTTAAAAATATTATAAGGGAGTGTTCAAGATAAATAATCCAATTTTGAGAAAATTGTAGAAACAAATTATGGATTATATGAAAACTTAAAAAGAACATAGGTTCAAAACGCTAGAGGACACTAAAAAAATACATTTTATCGATTCTTTCTCTACTCTACAACTAGCATAACATGTATCACATAGTATATCTCACGACTATAAATTTTTGGTGATTGAAATATATCCCGAAATAATTTTCCAAATAAAATGTTTAACGTATAAATTATAAAAAATCAAATAGCTTGAATCAGGATATTAATTATTCAATATTATAGCCCCATTTAAGTATATATTTTCTAATTTCTTACAATTCTATCCATTAATATCCACTAAAAAATCGACTAATCAGCATCTACTGAATAATAAAAACATCCTTCAGAATAATGATTTATCCAAGCAATTTTATATTTCATGTGCAAAACCATCTGTTAATTAAATTATCAATAAAAGTGTATAAATACTGTAATAAAAACGGATTAATTTTGTAGTTGTAAATGATCTCGACGAGAAAAGAGTCCTCCAAAGTCACCGTCTACGAAACCATTTACAGTTACATAATATTTAAATTAATAAATTTATCCAAGAGGTTCATGGCCCGTAGTTGGTATGTCAGTATTTTTAAATTGAGATTACCACTTGAACTTGTTCTTTAAGCTATCAAATAAATAAATAAAAATTGATTTATTTTATTCTTAACAAATTAAATCAAATAAACTGCAGTTTATTAGATTTTTTTTGAATGTAAAAGTCCTAATTAACCTAAAAAGAAATAAATTAAAATTTTATTAGAAACAAAAAAAAATTACCAATACTTAGTTTTATTGTTTCATTTAAAAAGGTGAAGTAAAAAACCAGAAAGAGTCAACCAAATAAACAATTTTTTTAAAAAAAATTTCATACTTTCGAAATGTATTAGATCTTACCGAATAAAATATAATTAAGTTAAAATTTAATAAATATAATAAAAAATCAAATTAAAGACGGTTGATTTTTTTAGCTTCAATTTTATCTTTAAACTGGTGAAGTTTTTTCCAAAAAAAAAACTGTTGAAGTAAAGAACTATAAAAAATAAAATTGTAAGCAAACTTTGTACTATTAAATAATATGATATTTTTTTAAAATAATGACTTCTGCACATGGTGCATAAACCGATCTGGTATTATTGGTTTCTCTAAATGTAAATTATGTCGCTTTTGCCCACGAAAATATTATATTTTAGCTTTATATTATATGAAGTCTTTGTTTAAATTTTACTGTAAGAGGTGGCATGCAACTTGGAAATTATTTGTTTTTTAGAAGGTAAACAAAAATCATTGTTATAAATTTATCATGTTGTATCTGCGACATGGATCAATATGGTAAGTTTTATTGCAGTCTCTTTAAATCCTCTCTATTATTTGAGGAACATTTAAAAAAAACTATTATTATATATTTTTTATATGAATTTCACGCTGAGATGTAATCAACTTCCCATGATTATCATATTACATATAACTACAATTATGATAACTTCCATTATATTTAAAATAAATCAAAATATCTTATGTATTTCCTATAAAACATTTTGGTCGAAAAACGGGAGTATGACTCCTAAATTTATTAATCAAAATACGAAAACAATCACTGACATATATGTTTTGGTATAGTACGACCGTTAACATCATACTGTCATAATTGCTCAACATCTAAAGGCATAACATCGAAAATGTGCAATCCTAAGGGTAAAGTGACAGCAAAGTTCGGAAGACCATCCGCTGGATAATTTACTTCTTGAAAAACATAATTAATTCGGACAATCTAGTCCCATAATAAAAAAACTGTAGCACAGACATACTAAGAATGATAATGGATGAGATTTATCAATTTCCGACTTGAGAACTCCACCACTATCTCTGAATCCACCTCCAATTCCAGCTTTTGTACTCTCCGTTCCCAAGCCAAGAACAGTCCACAATAAACATCCCAAAGTTCTGCGAGAGATGCAGAACAACAGCCAATATTCAAGGCAAAACCTCCATACCAAGAACCCTCCGTATCTCTTAGTACCCCACCAGCTATAGCCAACCCCGGATTTCCTTCAGATGCCACATCAGTGTTAAGTTTGAACCAACCCATCAATGGAGTCTCCCAAACTATCATTCTCAATATTCGATTAGGTGGGCTTGACTGTGTCCCAGCTGCTGAATGAGCTAAGTAAACCTCTTTCGACCGGTCTTTGATGAAAAAAACTCTATCCCTACAAAGCTTGTTTTCACCAAATATGTTACCACATCTCCACTTACATCCCCACCATAACGCTATTGCAAAAAGTTATTGGTCATCCCTCATCGTTCCCGTCCTCTCCACGGCACAAACTAGAATAAAGCCTAGGAATAGAAAGTCTGCCTCCTCCGCCGAGGAACAATGCAGATCAAGATCCCTCTCATCGCCAGACAATCACGAATAATATGCAGAATAGATTCGATGTCCCCCTTGCAAACCTGACAAACTGCAGATTCAGTTAGATGACGTCTACATCTCTCTTCATTTGTCATGAGAAGCTGATTACCCACCATGCACAGAAAAACACGGGCTCTCTCTGGGGCTCGAACTTTCCAAACAGCCATAAATAGTTTCTTTATATCTTGCCTTGGATTTGTCTCACGCGAGATCAGCTCATGTGCAGACCGGACTGTAAAACGTCCTTTACCTGTATCTCCCCAAGACAATCTATCATGCGCACCAGCTACAATGTCAATGACTACTGCTGATAACTCAAGTCACCTGTCCTCCGAAAGAAAAGGATCAATTCTAGAGTAATCCCAGCCGAGACCACCAAAAATCACGTGCTGTACAATATTCAAATCCCTCTAGAAGCACTGCCATCACCGGATCAGTCGATCATTCCAAAGCAGTATCATTGAGGGTCCAGCAACAAATTATGAAATCCATGTAACAAACTTATCAGATAAGCTTGTCACTTTAAGAGAATCCTCTAGAAAATCCCAGCGAATTCGATCATAAGCTTTCTCCATATCCAATTTAAACAACATCAAACCTTTTTCCCTTGTTTTTGTCTCAGGGAATGAACCACCTCTTTAACTATCATAATATTATTAGTGCAAAGCCTCCCAGGTATGAAGCTAGATTGAGCATGTCCTATTAACTTCGTCATCACTATTTAAACGCCTTACCATTGCTTTAGTAATGATTTTAAACAACACATTACATAAGTTAATAGGCCGAAATTGTGTCATCTTCTCCGGATTTGTTACCTTTGGAATCAGTGTGGGAAATTGAATTCACCTCAATGTATTTTCGTAACTTGTTATGTGAGGAACCGAGAATCTTGGAATGAAAACAAAAAGGGAATTTGAAAAGGAAAAACTAGGGTGAAAAGAAAGATGAATTTTATTGCTTAATATCGAGCTGTATTCAATATCGGGTGTTTGATATCGAAGACTTATATTTACAAAGGTAGAAATCAACAAGTATTTATACAAGACAACCTAAGTACTAAAACAGTCAAAGTTTTGATGTGGCCATGTGGTAACTCGTCGTTGCCTATTCCTTGTTGACTTTCCTTAAATCTTCGAGAAAACTTCACGAAATCCTCACTAAGGCTGAGTATCTTGAGGTGGCTCTTCTTGTTGGTTCGGTCAAGTTTCATCCTTCGTCCTTCGATTATCGATTTTCTTTGGTTTGTTTTAAGTTAACGTTTTATCGTTTTCGATAAATAAAAACGTTACAATATTTTAGTAAAACCTCGAGAAGTTTACGAAAAAATCGATAAATTTCCAGAATGATCAAGAAGGCAAAGAACAAAACATGCAAGACTCCATCCGGCTCGACATCGTTTCTGGAAAAGAAATGTGGCCGAGCCATACTGCTCGATGATTGGTCGTGATGTCCGTCTGGCTCGGCCCAATTGGACGGGAAGCTGGACATGGCCATCCGGCTCGGCTTAAATTGACGTGGACGTCCGGCTCGGCCCAAATCAACGTGGACGTCTGGCTCCGCCCAATTGGACGAGAAGCTCGACATCGCTGCCGGCTTGGCCCAATTGGACGGGAAGATGGACGTGGGCGCCCGGCTCGGCCGCTTGGACATGGACGTCCAGCTCAATCATTTGGACATGGACGTCCGGCTAGGCCATTTAAACATGGACGTCTGACTCGACATTTGGACATTGACGTCTGTCTCGCCCATTCGGACATGGACGTCCGGCTCAGCCATTTGGACGACATGGATGTTCGGCTCGGCATTTGGACATGGATGTCTGGCTCGGCCATTTAGACATGGACGTCCGGCTCGGCATTTGGACATGGATGTCTGTCTCTCCCATTCGGACATGGATGTCCGGCTCAGCAGATATTAGGGAGGAAGATTGCGCCGAGCCGGCCATTGATCTTGACGATCACCGTCCAGCTCGGTCGAGACCGGAGTAATATTTCATGCCGAGCCGGCCGTCTCATCCGATGGTTTCGACATCTTCCTATTCCCCATGTAGGACTACTTCGTCGAAAAGTTTGGTTATGATACGAAAAGTTCGGAGAATTGAAACTCATATCGGTTTATCGAAAAATCATACGAAAAATTATTTTTCGTATACTTTTCGTGAAGATATTTATAAAAATAGTTTAAGTCAAACTATTTATCTGAATATCATTTTTTCTGAAAATACTCAAATATAGAAACTTTTCCCGATATTTAAATATTTTAGCCGTTAATTCTGGAAATTTGGGTTTTCTCCCAACATTTAGCCCTCAGCTCGTCAATCTCAGGTATGGTAATGACGAGGTAGTCCAGAAATATGATATGGGATTTATGAGTTAAGATGTTTCAGTTCCCAGTTTTCGTGCATTTTGGCTCGCGACCTTTCGTACCAAAATTTCAAACCGATTTTGGGCAATAGTGGGCTCGAGCTGGCCAGAAGGTTGAAGAACATCGGAAACGATGTGGGTTTCGGCCGAGCTGGCCACGATCTCCTTATGTTTTGAGGACTGTTGGATCTTTAAGCGTATTGTATGTGTGGAGAACGATCGGTTTGGTATACACTTATAATGTTGTCTCATTAAAAACCTTTACTGGGCAAAACCCAATGGGAAAAAACGTAGTAGAGGAAAAGATTGCAACACGTATTAAGTATCGGAATTTTTTTTTCCAAAGGAAGTTTAAGTTTGTACTAGTTTTCACTAAAAACTTTTCATGTTAAGTTTTTTGAAAGTTTTCGTAAGGGTTTCCCGAAAAACTGTTTAGGCTATGTTTCTCATGAAATATTGTTTCCGAAAAACTGTTCACGTCAAGTTTTTCGAAGTTTGTTGCACAAAAATGGGAAGAGAAGTTGGCTGAGCCAGTCAGCAAAAATGCCGTCATCTGGTGTTGTGTCTCAACGTTCTGGTGAAGAAGATCGAGAGAAGGAGGTGGAAGTCTGCTGAGCCGATCAATTCTTCTAGTCTTGCTTCGGTGTTCTCATAACGAATGGCCGAGAGAAGACGAAGAGAGTAATATCGAGCCGGCTGATGATGATGCCAAGACGGACATGCCTCGGGTTGAAGATTGCTTCTCTACAAGGCGCCGAGCTGGACATGTTATCTGTGCTTGGTTGGCAATTTCTTGCGAGAATGAATAACACCGGACTGGATGGATGTAATGTCGGCCTGGCCAGCCCTCCATGTTTTATCTAGGTGTCTCGGAGAATATGATCAAGAGGTAGTTGAAATGAGAATCTCGAGCCGAATGTATTGATTCTGATCCGGTCGATTCTCATTTCATCTTCAGCCAAAAAGTGTTTAAGTTTGATAGACTGGAAATTGTCTCTTTTATTTTACTGCAAATGTACAGCTTATAATTGTAATACTTTAGATTCAATTCCAGAGGACTA
>ASZH01045119.1:0-10533 GCA_000411075.1 Sisymbrium irio | reverse complement strand
CATAAGCAAATGAAATTACCTATAAAATTTATTAAACAAATCAATTTAATATTAGAGTAGGAAATCTTCTAATTTTAAATATAATATAAGAAAATATTCTATAAACTTTTATTAACAAAAACATAAATATAATATATATTAGGATTTTTTTTTCATTTAAAATAATATTATCTTTTGTAATTAACTATATAACATATAAATAATAATAATGAAAAATATATAAAAATTAGTGTTAACTGCTATTAAGAGTGTCCACATAGGATTAAAAATCTAACTCGCCAATAGTATTTTTCCACATCATCATATAAATTTAAGAGTTTTTTAAATTTTATAACTGTATTACTAATAGAAAAATATATAAGAAATGAAATTACTTAAAATTATATTAAACATAAAGTCAACTTAATATTAGAGAAGGAAATCTTCTAATTTTAAATATAAGATAAAGAAATATTCTATAAAATTTTATCAACAGGAAAACAATATAGTAACATATTACGAAAATTTTATAATACCAAAAAATATTCTCTTGGTATAATTAATAATATATAACATATAAATAATATTGATGAAAAATAGAATAAATTTGATGAATATTGGCATATAAGAATATTAAAAATAGAAAATCTAATAAAAATATCTACAAATTTCGATTAGTAAAAAATAATTGTTTTACGTAATCTAAATCTAAAAGTGCTCTATTTTTAATCATTTTTAGTATTGAAATATAATGGATATGTGACTATGTTAAACATAAATATATTTCAAAATTTTCAAATTATTATTCTAATAAATTCATATATAGTAAATTATGTATTATATTTCATTTCACTGGCTTTCCAAACTGATTTAGATTTTTTTATTTTTTATTAGTATAAAACAAAGTATTTTATTTTATTTTTTAACTATTTTTGATGGATTTTCAATTTATTACAAAAAAAAATCAGTAGTATTTGATAACTTAATATAACAATTCATAATATAAACATAATGAAGAATCTAATGATTTGAATTAAAAAAGTGCATGCTATTTTTAGCATTACAATTTAGAACCATTTAACCAAAAAAATTGACTATGAGATAATTATTAGGAGATTTATTAGATTTCTAAAAAACAAAACAAATAATGAGAGTCCACTCAAAATTTAGGAGAAAAAAATATGGTGTGATATAAAAAATTATACTGGACTATATTTTAAAGAGTTTGTATTTATTTTAACCGTTATACGATCTACTAATTATGTCAACATGATTGAATTTTTTCTGAGAATTAAAAATTTACTACGAAGTTAATATTTCATAATAAAATCACTTATAAAAAATCATAAATTTTAAAATAATAAAAGATTCTTTTTATAAATAGATAATTTTCATATTAACGTGATATAAAACAAGTTATTATGTATCAAGAGATAAAAAATTATGAGAGTTTATGTAAAGTTGGAGTGAAAAAAAATTTGATGTTAAAAACAATTATTGTACTATGTTTTAGAAAATGTACATTTAATGAAAACTTTATATAATCTATTAATTAGCATTATTAACTTTTTAATTTATGAAATTTTTAATATAATTTGATTTGTTCTCATATATTTAGATTTTTTTTGGAGATTTTTTTTTCTGTAATACCTTGACTTGGCAATCATAATTTTCCAATTGAATTAACTTTCCGGAATTGGATAGAAATAAGGCTAGACAAGCCATATGAACTTCTTCTTCTTGAGCTTGGTTTAGTAAATTTCTCTAAAATTTTTAAAGATGTATCACATATAAAAATATCATAAATTTTAATTAGTAAAATATTAAATTATAGTATTCTATTTTCCGAAATAAAATATTTATGTCAATTTATTAAAAGATTTTATTATTTACTTGAAATTTTATAAAACCATAAAATTATTTAAATATTTGAGAATTATATAGATTTTGATGTGCGTGCAAAATATAATTCAAAAAATTCAAAAAGAATTTTTTTAAAACAAAAATTAGTACTTTTAGATAAATTTTAGAGGTAAAAATTATTGATACAAATCTACTATGTAAACATTTATAGGATGTAATAATATACATATACAGAAAATAATGTAATGATAGAATATAATTAGTTATTTAAAAATATTTATATTGAAGAGAAATATTAGAATTTGATTTATAAAAACAGAAAAATAAGAAAATAATTTATATGATGTAAAAAAATAAAAATTGATAATTCGTTAATAATATGTAAATTTCAATATATAAATATGATATAATATATATATATAATTTGTATTATTATGAATATAAAATAATTTAATATATATATTTTTAAAAGTAAAATAAAAATATCCACGCGTACCGTGGATGAAAAATCTAGTATTACTAATAAAAACACAACAACTAGAACAACTAAGAGTTTCACTCTTTCTAGTTGTCTTAGGTTTACTAGTACAACTATGTCTATTATATCCAAAAAAATCCCAAAATAATATCAAATTCAATAAATCAAGATTTCTAACAAATTAATTAATATCTAATTCAAACTCATATAATATTAATATAAATATGTATTTATTTTCCTAGTTAAGATATTATTTATCAATAGCTATTTGTAATATTAATCCAGCTATGACAAATTAAAAAAAACAAATTTTAAACAAATTAACTTACCGTTTTTGGTTTTTGGAATCCACTCTTCTCTATTCAATGTTTCAGATTCTCCTACTTATTTTCTTGGTGGAGGAATATCACTAATTATTAGTACTATGAGTACAACTATATTAAATTTAACAAAACCCACTTTTCATTAACTTAAACATAAATATAAGATTATAAGTGGTGTCCTTTGATTAAGAGGAGAAACGCAATAGAGAAGACAAAGTGGAAAGAACTAATATTGGTACAACTAGTATTACTAATAAAATCATTACAACTAGAATAATTAAGAGTTTCATTATTCCTAATTATCCTAGGTTTACTAGTACAATTACACCTATTATCTCCAAAACAATCATAAATTGCTATCAAATTCAACAAATCAAGACTTTTAACAAATTAATGAATCTTTAATTTAAAATTCATCAACTACTTATACAAATATGCCTCCATTTAACTAGTTAAGAAAATGTTTATCAATAGTTATTTGTACTACTAGTACAACTATGAAAAGTTCAACAAAACACAAATCTCTAACAAATTGACCTTCAAAATTTTAACTAGCTATTAATACAACTACCACTCCTAATTAGTACTATTAGTACAATTATGTCAAATTCAGAAATATCAAAATTCATCAAATATATGTTACATACTGGTGAAAGGTCCAATATCAAATCGAATTCTGAGCTGAAAAAGATGTCAAGGCGGAGGAGACAGACCATATAGATTTAGAAGAAATATTTTTCTGATATATTTTTACCCATGATATAAGTTGTGTTTTTAGAGTCTTTTAAGTATTTTTCGAGTATTGTTGAGTCTTTTGCTAGTTTAGGTACGTTTTGGACTTTATTGAAGATTCTGGAGTGTTTTGGAACAATTGGAGTTTGATAGCTGAAGAGAGCAACTCGGAGTGAAGATTTGCACCGTGGATCAGTCGATGCAGGTTGCGACTGCAAGTTCCTCACACAGATTTTTACAAGTTTGAAGAAAAAGAAAAATTGCCCAGAAGTTTTAAATATTTACAAATTAAGTCATTTTCAGGGTTTTCTTTATTAATAGGCTTTTAAAGTCATTGTTTAGACCTACATCATATTTTATTGATTATTTTATAGAGAGTTTTTGGAGAGAAGAATTCAGACTCCTTTAGAGAAGATTCAGAACTCCATTACTTCTATTCTTATCTCTTTTATGCAATCTTATTCAATTATGATTTCTATTTCATAAATCATGTCTGAGAAATTTGCTAGTTAGGGTTAAGGTTTCTCATCAGGGTTTTCATGGATTGCTAGGTTGATTTGTTAATTAAGGATTTTGAACACTAGTTCTTAATCTAGGTTGTGTTTAATGCTTGATCTGAACTGAAGAGTTAGATTATTGATCATAGGTTGATTCTCGCAATGAAAGTTAGTTAATTAGCTAGAAAGAACCTTCTGTGAGCAAAATATCTATCTGTAAAGGAATTTGGTTTAGGGATTTTGTGAACAGATCGAACCTGTAACTATTGCATGTTTAAACTTTAGAACTCGCAAAGAAATTTGGTTTTCTAGGTTGTTAGACATAGATAGTTTTCGCAGCGACAGCTGGTTCACTTTATCATTGTATTTCGAGTTCTAGAACCTAGCCAAATCCTGATTAACTGATTAACTTGCAATCTTGATTACCTGAGAATACCCTGAACCTGACGTTTTCTCTTATCGAATCTACAACTGATTTAACTGCTTTTCTGTCTTTTAATTACATAGATTTGTTTAGCTTAACTCAAAGCCAATTAGTCTATTGAGTGATTATTGAATCTCTGTGGAATTCGATCCCTAAGTATTGGAATCGATCTCTTAATTGAGAGAGTAGCTCTAAAGATTATATTGAACGAGATCAATTTTGGCGCCATTGCCGGGGATTCATTTCAATCGTCATTAGACTAGGTGTAGAATTTAGTCTAGACTTTCTTTTTCTGTTTACTTACATAATTTTTTCTCTATTTCTTGTGTTTCAGGTGTATGCACACCCCCAGTAGAAGATACAAAGATTCTTTGCTTTTGAACTTGTCTAATCAGGAGCTGAGAGAGTTATATTGAACTAACCGAAAAGCAAAGAAAATAGCAGACATGAGGAGAGTCATCATCAGACCTGATGTTGCTGGAGTCTTACGAGACCAAGAGGGTCACATTTACAATGAGGTTGGAGCTATGATAGATGAACAAGGTAATGTCATCGAGGAACCACTTCCTGCAATTGGACAAGTAGACCAAAATGTTGCTGCTGGGCAACAACAGGTCGCTGGTGCTGCGCTACCTACACAAGAGAGGACGTTAGCTGATTTCAATAGGCCTGATCAGTTCTATGCTAACAGGTCTACGATTTGCCCTCCTCAATTTCAGAGGAATAACTTTGAGAAACCTGCATATTACACTATTATGGGTTAACATCTCTTTCATCTTCCTCATGAGCATCCCACGGACCATCTTGAGAAGTTTGAGGACTTGGTGACAAGCATAAAGCTGGATGGAGTCTCTGAGGACTACCTTTTCTGCAAGCTGTTCCCTTACTCTCTTGTTGGGAATGCAGCTTATTGGCTCAAGCAGTTGCAACCAGGATCTTTCACTACCTGTTTTGACACAAAGAATGCCTTCTTCAACAACTTCTTTGATTGTGCAAGGTCTGAGGATCTGACAACACAAATCTCTATATTCTCTCAAGGACCTACTGAAGCATTCAAATCTTCTTAGTTGAGGTTTAGAGCTTACCAGAAGGATTGTCCACATCATGGCTTCAATGATGTTCAGTTGTTGGGTATCTTCTTCAGAGGCATAGATTGGAGGTATCAGATGGCCTTGGATGCTGCAAGCCAAGGAAACTTCAACACTAGAAGTCCAGAAGAAGCTAAGAGGCTTATTGAAAACTTCGTATATAGCAATAGTACCAAAAATGTAGACTTTGATAAAAAGAGGCTGGTTGGAAACATTGAAGGAGCTCCAAGTGCTGAGATGAAAGCAAAATTGGATTCTATCCACAATCTTCTTGTGGGTAAGAAGCAGGTCCAATTTTCTGTAAATGTTGAGACCTTTGAACCTGAGGAAGAGGATGTTAACTTCATCAATGGATCTGGGTTTCAGGGTCAAAGATTTGGGAATCAACAAGGTTATGGTTCCTCTTACAAAAAGCCTCTTCAGAACAACAACTTCACAGGAACTTATGGTTCTTCTTCCTACCAGAAACCTCCTGAACATAACAATAAGATAGAACCAATGCTGGAGCAGGTTCTGGAGGGTCAGACAAAGATGGCTGTGTGCTTTAATGGGAAGTTGGATACTTTATATACTGATTTGAATGGGAAGATTAAGTCTTTCGGGGCTAATGTTAAGAAGTTAGATGTTCAGGTTGCTCAAACTGCTGAATCCATCAAAAGGCAAGAAGGAATGCTTCATGGACGGCCTGATACCAACCCAAAGCACCAGGTTAATGTCATTATGGTGAGAGGAGATGAAAATCTCGTGGAGTTTACGGTCAATGATGGTGATTTTGGGACTTCGGAGCTTGCATCGGTCGATGCACAGGATGAGCATCGGTCGATGCAAGAACAAAACTCAAAATTTTTGAGTGCTGATGGACGAATATTGACTGATGCACCCTTAGAATCAGTGAATGCACGGAGCCATCCGAGTCTTCTCTTCCTGAAACAGCAAAACAGTCTGGGGGAAGTGTCTACAAGCCCAAATTACCTTTCCTCAAGGGTCTTAGGAAGTCCAAACAGTTGATAGAGGAGGAAAGCTGCATAGAGATCATTGATAAGATCCTACTTGAGATTCTTTTAGTGGATATAGCCAAGGTGTCACCCTCACTCAAGAGGTATGCTAGGAGTACGGTTCAGAATGGTCTAAGTCCTGAAGAAGCAACCTTGCTTACTAAGGACATCAGTGCAATCCTCTTAAAGAAAACTGTCTCCAGGAAGGAGAAGAAGGTGAGACCCTCTTAACAAGACACTGCTATGATTCAGAGTTTGATTCCAGAGAAGCTCTCTGATCCAAGGAGCTTTTTGCTTGATTGCTCCATCTCCACAGGAAGGTTCCATCACTCTCTTTGTGATCTTGGCTCTAGTATCAATCTAATTCCCCATTCTGCTGTTGTAAGGCTTGGACTGACTAACTTTAAGTCCACAAGGATCCATCTTATCCTTACTGATCGTTCCAAGAGAGTTCCAGAAGGTGTCCTAGTAGATGTTTCACTGAAGATTCAAGGATGCAACATTCCCACAGACTTTGTGGTTTTGAAATATGATCAAGAGCCTCATGACCCTATTCCCCTTGGAAGGTCATTCTTAGCTACAGCAGGAGCTATCATTGATGTGAGAGCATGGAAGATAGATTTGGATCTAGGTGATAGAGTCTATCAACATGGACACACTAAGGAGGAAATCCACCATTGATGGTTAAGCCTTTTCTGTAGAGGTTTCTATGGATGGTGAGATAGAGCATTCATATGACATTACTGCTGGGTATATCAAGGTGTTGGATGCTACTGAAGCTGCTGGGCTTCAAGAGGACGTTTTTGTGCTAGAAAACCGGACTGCAAAGAAAGTGCAGAGATTCACAGTACATACCTTGCATCGGTCGATGCACTACCTTGCATCGGTCGATGAAACCCACAGACCAAACCAGAGACGCCCAAATACACAGTTTTCTGGAGGTTTCTAATGCTGCAAGTTTGAGAGCTTCTCTGCACCAGGCATCTCCACCTCCTACATGTCATACACCTGGAAGAAAGAAAAGGTATGTACTTCCTACTTCCCATTATAAACCACCTGATATCATCACTTATAAGATTCCATCTGTTTCACACTTATGTATGTCACGAGATTCTCGTAGAAGGTTTGGTGTTTCTTTTGATGATTTGGAGGAAAACGGAGCAACCCACCCATACATGGATCCCACCCTTATGTTGTTCCTCACTTCCTTAGAAGATCTCATGCACCTAATGCTTACACGCCACCTTGGATGATGAGATGTTCTTTCCAGAAGCATCCACCAGATTCTGAACCTCATCAAAGTCGAGCTAATGACGTTAAACAAATGCTTGGTGGGAGGCAACACATCTGTAGGTAAGTTTTCTTTTAGTTTTTGGTTTTTTTTTCTTTTGAGGTACGACACTAAGGAGCTTGGAGCCGACCTTTGTGTCGACCGATGCACTCACTGCATCGATCGACGCATCACACTGGTAAGTATTCTCAACACTGTCGTTTGTTCATTCATTTTCTTTTTCTTTTCTTACTGATCATAAGGCTAGATGAACACTGGGGACGGTGTTATTCAAGTATGGGGGAGGTAGTAGCTGACATTGAGTTTTTTTTTTGTTGTTTTGAGTCAGTTGTGTCAGTTTGTGTCGTTTTATTGAGTCAATTTTTGTCGGGAATTATGATATTTTCTTGGAACTAACCACTTTGATTACCACTTCAGTGACCATTCTTATAGTGTTTGACAGCAGATTTATTGATATGAAAACCCAAAGGTGGATTAATCTACCAATGTCCCCATATTTGTTTGAGTGTTTGAAGGATCATGAGCTGGCCTGCACCTAATGAACTTAATTTTTCTCAACTTGGGGCTTGGTATGTTTTGGATCGGATTCCTTGCTTAGGTATGCAAAAGGTTGGTCTGTGATTATGGTTTCTCTCTCCCTTCCCTTCAATTCTCTAAGAAAAAAAGAAAAAAAAGGTTAAAAAGAAGTGATCCAGGATGTTGATGGTGATCCCATTGGCTCATATGTTTCATGAAAATCTTTCCAGAGCATTCAATTGATAAAAACTAAAATGATACCCTAATAGGGAAAAATCAGCTGAATGGAAGTGAGAAAAGTGAGAGAAAACCTGAAGCAGAACCTTCATAATAATAAGTAGCATCTTGAACAGTTAAGAGTCCCTGTGTTCTTTGATCGATATTCCCTCATTGAACTTAATAAGGTCAGTGCTGGTGAATTTGGATATCTCTTACGGGTTGTGGTTTGGAATTTGGTATGGTTGCTAAGCTTGAGGGGAAGTAGTGAATGTATTATCTAAGGTTGATGTTGTTTGATGTGGCTTACAAAGGTAGTGGTTGATTTGGTGTTCTAAATGATATGTGAGTTCCCATTTGTTTTCAAACCTCTTTCTCTGGTTTATTTTTCTGTTTTGCTTGAGGGCAAGCAAAAACTAAGTCTGGGGGAGTTGATATACTATGGTTTTTACTGATTTTAGCCATTTTAAAGTCTTTCAAGTGTTTTTCGAGTCTTGTTGAGTCCGTTACAAGTTTAGGTACTTTTTGGACTTAAATGGAGATTCTGGAGCGTTTTGGAGCAATTGGAGTTTGATAGCTTAAGAGAGCAACTCGGAGTGAAGATTTGGACCGTGCATCAGTCAATGCAGCCTGTGCATCGGTCGATGTTGGTTGCGACTGCAAGTTCCTCAAACAGATTTTTACAAGTTTGAAGAAAAAGGAAAATTGCCCAGAATTTTTAGATGTTTACAAATTAAGTCATTTTCAGGGTTTTCTTTATTAATAGGCTCTTAAGGTCATTGTTTAGACCTACATTATATTTTATTTTATTTTAGAGAGAGCTTTTGGAGAAAAGAATTCAGACTCCTTCAGAGAAGATTCAGAATTTCATTAATTCTATTCTTATCTCTTTTATGCAATCTTATTCAATTATTTTGTTTCATTAATCATGTATGAGTAATTTTCTAGTTAGGTTAAGGTTTCTCATCAGGGTCTTCATAGATTACTAGGCTGATTGGTTAATTAAGGATTCTAGACACTAGTTCTTCATCTATGTTGTGGGTAATGCTTGATCTAAACTGAAGAGTTAGATTATTGATCATAGGTTGATTCTCGCAACGAAAGTTGGTTAATTAGCTAGAAAGAACCCTTGGTGAAAAAAATACCTATCTGCAAATGAATTTGATTTAGGGATTTGTGAATAGATCGAACCTAGAATTATTGCATGCTTAGACTTTAAAACTCGCAAAAAATTGGTTTTCTAGGTTGTTAGACATAGATAGTTTTCTCAGCGACAACTGATTCACTTTATCATTGTATTTCGAGTTCTAGAACCTAGCCGAATCAACTTACAATCCTGATTACCTGAGAATACCCTGAACCTGACGTTTTATCGAATCTACAACTGATTTAACTGCTTTTCTGTCTTTTAGTTAGATAGATTTGTTTAGCTTAATTCGAAAACCAATTAGTCTATTGAGTGATTATTGGATCTACTCAATTTTCGTGATGTTGGTATAATTGAAGAAAGAATCGAAACAGGAAGAAAAAGGAAGAGAAGAGGAAGAGGCAAAAGAACGACGAAGAAGACGAAATAACTTTTTTATTTTCCGTTAATTTATGCTTTGAATGGTGGTGTAGGAGAAGTGCAGTTCATTCATACAAACAGTTTTCCTATTTTTAATTTGTCATTCATCAATTTTTATTTTTCTATTTTATTTAGTGAGAGAACTGCATGTAGTTCAATTTTTTTGTCTTTTTCTCTGTAAAAAGCAGGAGAACCATATATTTGTAGCATTTCATCCACTTTTATGTACTGTTCATAAATTTTTTTAAAACATATTTAATAGTTTTTACAAACTATTATAATTTATATTTTTATGCAAGATTTTGTTAATATAATCAAAAAAAAATTACTTATTTTTTATTTATTTTTGTCTATCACTTTCTCTTTTCTTTTTATAAGATAGTTTTTGGTTACATTATTTATAATATATAAATGATTTATAATTATATTCATAAAGATTTACTTTTTTTTCAAAGTATGTAAATAAAATATTATTTATAAATTTTTAAATTTTATTTATTATTAATATCATTTTTATATTTTTATTATTTTGTATTTTTATTATTTAACTATTTAATTTGCATT
>ASZH01045118.1:0-10527 GCA_000411075.1 Sisymbrium irio | reverse complement strand
TTAATATCAAAAACAGAATGTAAGTAAGTTTTGGTTTCAAGAATACCTACCCGGTCATCCCCAAAGATGATTATATCATCTACATAATTGAGGATGACCACTATACCTCTTTGGCTCTGAACTGTGAAGAGAGTATGGTCAGACTCAAATCTCCTGAACCCACGATCCAATAGAGTAACACTGAGCTTCATGTACCATGCTCTTGGAGATTGCTTCAAGCCGTAGATTGCCTTCCTTAGCTTCAACACTTTTCCTGGTTGAACTGTGTGTTCCATACCTGGAGGTGGTGTCATGTACACTTCTTCTTTAAGCTCCCCCTGAAGAAAGGCGTTTTTGACATCCATCTGCCACAATTCCCAGTCCAGATTAACAGCCACGGACAACACAACACGAACAATGTGATACTTAGCCACTGGAGAAAAGGTCTCTCTATAATCTTCTCCATAAGTCTGAGTAAAGCCTCTTGCTACCAGACGGCCCTTATGCCTCACAATGGTTACATCACTGCGGTATTTGATGGTAGAGACCCACATAAAGCTGACAGTCTTCTTCCCTTTAGGCAGATCTGTTTCATCCCAAGTGTGGTTCTTCTCCAGTGCATCAACTTCATTATCAACAGCTTTTAACCAGACCTTATGCTTCCTGGCTTCTTCATAAGTCCTTGGTACAAACTCCTTGTCCAACACTCCAATGAAGACTTGATGCTCAGCTGGTACATGAGTAAGAGAGCACACAGCTTGAGTACATGTTGCCAAAGTTGTGTTGAGTAGAAGGAATCTGTGGAACCATGTTGAGGGATCCAAGGCTCCTTGGGTTGAAACCAAAGAAGGATGAAAGGAACTTGTAGCTGCTGATTCAGAGGCGTAGTGCCATGAAGATCAGTCAGTTTTGTCCATCCTCTATGGATCTTTGGAGTTATTTGTTCTTAAAGCATATGACCATTGTGGAAGTGTCAAAGAGCTCTGGGAGACTCTTAAGAATGCTTTTATTATAACTGTAATAGAATGTATATATATTGTTAAATTGGAAAAAGTTTAGAATATTGTTTTGGATTTTTTGATAATTTTATTTTTAACACAGTAAAATTAACATTTAATATTTTTTAAAATATTTTTTCACATTATGCTAAAAAAAATTTAGCATATCAATACATTATATATTCAGTTATTAATGTGTCGCCGATAAAAATAGTTATAGATCTGTCCCTACTTTTAAAGATAACAATGGTTTAGACATATTTAATATTTATCTGTTGCAGAACATTTATAGCCACAAAAACATAAATTCTCAACAGAAATTTATTTAGACAGTAAAACTATTACTTATACTAGGTGAGAGCCTGCGCAACGCGCGGGATGGTCCAATTCAAATATTTATCTCTAAATTTCTCAAGTTTGTTATTGTTAGTTTATAAAATATTATGTTTAAGACATTGCGAACATCCCTGCAATTATTATCATTTAATTCAAATTTGTAAATTAAATTATAATTGAGTTGATTCGTGTTTGATATATATATATGGTCGTATGCTGGGTTTTTATATCTGAAAGAGAAGTTTTTGATTAACTAAACTTCTATTTGTGTTATTATATTAAATTAAAAATCGTTTAGTTTTTTTCCCACTCATTTCTGGAACTAACCCATACATACTTTGTTTGAGTTGAAGAATATCGAAATGTGTTATATTGTTCATGACTTTGCTCCCTCCCGGCCCATCGGTTGAACATTGATGTTTCTTCCCATCATTCGCGCTTTTCTTTGAATAGAGAGTGACACGCTATCAGTGGTCATTCTGCTTTGTTTGGTGTGTTTGATTTTTTGTTTTCCATAGGATGCGAGGAGAATGACTTTGTGGGTGGTGTAAGTGAAAGAAATGTGTAGTTTACAAAAAAAAAATTTCGTGAAGTTTTTTTTATAGTTTTTTTGGTTTCTGTAGTTTAGGATCATGTAGTGGCCACCGGGGATCCTGTTTTGTAATGGTTATATTGTATTGCCGTTATTTTATTCATTTATCTTTTTTGGCTGTTTCAAGTTATGTCCAAATTGAGAATCATAGTATTTGACTAAATATATTATTAAACTTGAAGTAAGTAAAATTGGTTCTTCTGTCTAAAATATTCTTCTAAGAGTCAAGATGGTGTTGGATTCTTCATATCTGGAAACTCTTCCTTTCTGCTACGTTGTCATTCACAGGTAAAAAACGTTGTTGAAAACCCACACAATGACCATTTACCATTATTAGAAGCCAACAGGTTCGTGATTGGATTCTTCCTCACACATTGAGCTACACAGAATGAAACTGAGTGAGTAATTGCGTTTTTTTATGGAGGCTATGTAATATGGACATCATATCACAATTACAACAAGTAATCTGCTTTGCGTTTCACTCACGACAGTAAGCTTCTCATGGAGACATGTCAAGAAGCTAAAAATCTCTGCAAGATCATCAGTCGCTTCTACCTCGAATGAGTCCACTACGTTCTTCTGGGAAGAGAGAAGATACAAGTCTCTTTGTAAATTGGGAATCTCCCCCCCCCCCATCAAAAAAATACACAACATATTAATATTCTTTTGTCTAAATTTTGACAAAAAAAGAAATTGACAATTCGTTTGATTATACAAATATAACTGGGCCGGTTATATAATTAAAAAAACATAAGTGTGTTCACCACTATTTTAGGTGGTCCAATGAGGAAACAATCCCATTTTAGTGAAGAGAAAAATAAAAAAAATAATTAAATAAGATAAAATTCCACTATTAAAAATAAGACACATGAATTTTTTTAAAAAAGAAACAAAATACAAAAACAAATAACATTTACAATACAAAAAAGTAGAAATAAATATTTAAACCAAATGAAACATATTAACAACCTAAAACATTGTCGTATTTGTTTGCAGCTTTAGTCGCCTCAGCCTCAACAAACACATCAAAACGTCTGTAATGTCTAGAGATTGCGAAACTGGTATTCGTTCTCCACAAGAACCTAACCATTCAGAAGACAGATAAAGCTAGCTGCTTAGGCCTAAACAATAATTTGAAAAGAGAGAGAGAAAGAAAGAGAGAAGTCAATCTATTTACCTTTCAAGTATTTGATATAGATCTACAACAAGCTGGAGCTTCACATCAACCCATATAGAGTACCGGACATTTGGGAATAATCTATGCAATAGAACCTTCGTAATCTGAAAGAAATGCATATACGTTTTAACCAATTAGTATTTTGTTACCATAAGGACGCATTCAAATCTTGGCTATTTATTCTCAAGTCTATTTCTCAACCTTTCCATTATGCCTTGCATCTGTGTAAGGGACATTATGGACAACAATGATCCTCCACAATCCCACTCTCTTGATTTTGTTGAATGAACTATTAAGTTATTCTACACTCTCGTAGTAAAAATGAGGCTGTAATGGTTGGAAAGATGGTGGCAGGAAATCGTGTGTAGATTATGGTAACGAAAAACTTTTTTCTCTTCAATCTCGTGTTCTCTAGTAAATACGAAATCGATTCCATTGCACCAGAGATTCCAGCGACTCTTAAAGAGGTCCATTTTTTTGCCAGCGATTTTTGATAGTATCTCTCAGCCACGGATCTCCTAATCTCTTCTTCTTGCAGAGCTTTCCATTCAGCATCTCCACTAACCTAGTGAGAGATAAAAGTTAAGCAACAATTTAAACACTTAATTCATTTCCCTGTAAAATCTGCCATTTTGATTTGAAGAAACCAAACCTTTCAATGAAGGGGATCAAAGGTCATTGCATTGGATTTGAAAGCAATCCGAGTGAAAACAAATGGGAATTACCTCAGGATCCAATTCAAAAGCATGAGTTGCATGCCTAAATTAACTATGACCTTTGTGAGTGGAAGTGCAGTTTTCCCATTCAAGAGAGGATCTCCGGATGCTTATTCATCTAGAGATAGAGATCTACAATACTGTTAGCAGGTTTCCCTGAAAGATTCACAAATAATTGAAAGATTTTTTACTTTTGGATGAATACCAAGAAGTCGAAAACAAAACAACGGATAGAGTTCCAGAATGGATTAGGTTTTGATTGAGATTACATTCTTTGGGAGCAGTCGAGGAGTCGAGATTGAGAGAGGAAGATGATCCGATTAGAAGAAGAGACGGAAGTTGAGGGTACGATATCGTTTGGATTATTTTTATAAAAGACATGTGTTCTTCTCTCTATTGATGACGTATCAAGCAACTGGAGAAAGTTATTTAAGTATTATAGTATACTAGGTGAAATCCGCGCTACACGCGGGATATATTTATTTAATTTAATTTATAGTTTAAATTTGTTTTTTGTTTTTTATAAAGATTTTTAAATATTTTTCCTGTTTATTATATGTGTTTTTTATGTGCGAAAATCTATATATAAGTTCTTTTTAACTGTTGATTTTTACATTGAAAATACTTTGTTGTTGGTGTTTGAGAGATGTATCAAAACTTGTTGGGTTTTTTATAACAAAACAAACCATGTTCGGGGTTCGGGTTCTCGTTAACTATAAATTTTTGTATTGCAAATGCTTTGTTGTTGGTGTTTGAGAGATGTACCAAAAAGTTTGCTTCATTTTCCACAAAGGAATCATTAAATTAAACGAAATGTCAATACTTTTTTCTTGTTCTTTAATTGCTTCTGATATTGAATTTGAAGTTATAAAAATTTGGCTCAAACCTTTCTTTTTTTTTTTCTTTTCCATTTTTGCTTATAGAAAATCAAATATCTATATATATTAGGGCCTCTTCATAAATCTGTAGCTTGTTCATTATTGTTAAGATTATTTCAAAAGTTTGGAGGTTAAATTTACGTCCAAGAATAGTGATCCAAACTCGGAAAATTTAAATTTAATCTAACTGCAAAAATGATTGCATTTGGCCTATGTGAAATCCAAATACAAAGTGTATCCAAAGAAATACAAGTTATTTCCCAAGGACTAAACTAATCCCAAAGTAAATTTATATGCTGTTGCTCTTGGAGTCCAATCAGCTCACATGCTTTCAAGTTCAGCAATGTCATGAACCTGAGTTTCATTGTAATGAACGAACTCTGAGAATAAGAAAGCAAATGTGGTCCATCTCACATGGAACAGACATGGAATTTTAAAGTGACTAAATATAACATAATTTAATGATAAGCCCAAATAGATAAAATAAGAAGTTGGTAAGCCGTTAGATAAAATTTCTTTCCTAGAACTATCCCAATCAAAAGAATTTTCTCACTTCCAATAACAGACGAGACTTACTGAGAAAATAGCCCAAATAGAAACAGAGAAGTGGATCTAGGGAGGGAGAGAATTACCTTTTGCTTGCCTGAGGGAACTATGTCGTTAGCATTTTTGAGATCTTCCCTAGCTCACCGAATCGATTCAAGTGATCTCTCTATTGAGATTATGCATGGTTTCTCTCCTCCAAGGTATTACATAACCAAAGACAAGTTTATATAAGAAAAAATCATTGTTAAGACTCCGTAGTTTTCATGTAGATGCATAACACCGTCAAATAAATCACCAAAGTATCCAGGTAGCTCATGAACAAGTCTTGCGATGAGGTCTCTGAGAGTGATGACTCCTTCGAGGTTACCTGAAATATCCACCACATATATCTTATGTTTCTTTTCAGCATCTCGCATCAAAATCAGTTCCTTTAGCGTATGGTTCTTCTTAGTGGAAGCGATGACACCACTCATGATAGGTGCTGATATATTCCAAAGCTTCTCCAGATGCTCACCGCTACTAAGAAATTATTCATTCGCATTGACCTAAAAATAGATCAAGAGAACACATTAATGATTGACCAGTGCCACCAGAAAATGAATATACTAAAAGGATTTATGACGTATTAAACTGTAGACATGGTAGATCTCCAGTGCAGTCAAGAGAAAGTGAACATCTGTAAGGCTAATGTTACCTACTGGCTTCTCAATTTTTCTTTCAATGACTGGTATGCCTCCGATTCTCTTTCTCCTTATCAGCTTGAACGCTTGAAGAAATGGTTCATCCTCGTAAATCTGAAATAGAAATGGTAATATGTTTAGAGAGAAGAACTCAATGGAGCTATAAGTACGATCACAAGCTGCCGACCTTTACGATATGATCTTATTGACATAATGGAAAGACCAACTTCAGAGAGAGAGTTTTGATTCCCCAATCCTCAAACCAGTGAAGGCCTGTGCATTCAAAAATAAACTACATGTGTGCACTTATACAAGAGAGTTTTTGTGCTACCAAGAAGGAATCCGCCCAAGCATAAATACTTACTAAAATATAGCTTATCATCTTGGATGAGGCACCGCCACACATTCGAGGCATTGGATAAAAAATATTCTGGACATACTAACAAAAAATGATCTGAAAGCAGCAGATTAGCTTTTCAGAGGTAAAAACAGTACTCTTCGGTGAAAATTTCAGGCATATTTTACTGTCACAAGGGACAAGTTAAGAAAAGTCACTGCCGCGATAAACCGATCTCACCTCTGGGATTCATGTGTTAAGTTTAAGTTAAAGAAAACTTAAGGGTCGAGGATGATGAGAAAGAGTTTGTGAAATGTATCATAAAAGTAGGACACGGAGTTGTCTCAAAGAAATTCAAGGACAAAGAAGGATATCAGGAAGAGAACGAAATCAAAATTGATGACACGCTGATGCTATCGACGGATGTAAATCTGAGGGAAGTATTATATGGATCTATTTATCCCAACCTAAAAGAAACATTTGGAAATAGAGAGACTCTTATGGAGGCCAAAATACTTACACTGAGAAATGATATTATCGATGAAATATTTATATACTGTCAAAGTTACCTGGCCTCCAACAAAAGTGCTTCATTGAAGACACTGTCTATAACACTCCCGGCCGATCCATCCTTAGTGAAATCCCTCTTGATCAAGGCCTGAATCTTTTTAACCAGTATCCTAATCTAAGAGTTGTGTTAGCTCGGATAAAGCCTAGAGGCTTCGGGATAGTTACCGAGCAGCTTATGGCAGAAAATCTTCCAGTAAGTTGCTTAAGCTCAAACTATCCATTTTGCCTTAGTTTCCTTCCTGAATCCAAATATGATCTTAGATTTTAATAATTACGGTCGGACCATCCTAGAATAAGGACTTTCTCTAGCAGACCCGAAAACCCAACGTGAACCCTAGAAATGTGCAGTTAAATTAGAAGAAGGACTTGCTGCTAATAAGTCAAGTCAGACAAGTCAAAGGAGTCAGGCTGTGATACCTCGACAAAATCAATTTCACCGTGAGGATGGCCAAGGATCAAGATTGTTTAGTCATTGCCGATTCTCAGAAAGGGGAGGAGGTGGAGGAGGTAGATTCAGACATATTCCTCCATCTCATGACTCTTCTCCTTATTGTTATCGGTGTGGAAGAACAGGCCATATTTCTCGAACATGTCGTAATGCAAATCAAGATGGGAATCAATTGTATGTTGGCCGTTGTCGTAATTGTGGTTAGCCAGGACACTATGCAACTTCATGTCCACAAACTCACAAAACAGCACCACTGGTGAATACTCAGATACGGTATGATCAGAAAGCAATCGGACCACCCCCCGAGAGACAAGAAATAGAAGGAAAGGTCAACGCCATAGATGTAGAGAAACCCAAACCTTCTCAACCTTTTTAAAGGTCCCATTACAGGTATGTACGGGTTCTAAACCTTCTTGTGTGAATGATTTGGTGTGATATATTGAGTCGTGAAGTAGCTATAAATTATGAATGTATTGATTTCTTGGTGTGATTGGTAACATTATGTGTTTTTCTAACCTCCCATGTTTCGTTATGTCTCGGTTATGCCACCGAGATATCTGTAAGTGATGAGAGAACCTTTACGGTGGTAAAGGTGTGTGTGCCCATAGAAAAACCGGAAACCAGTCATTGTCTAATAGGTTGGATAGTGATGCATTTTTTTTCTTTGGAGCTGTGGTTCTAGTTGATTAGAGTAAGGGAAGGAACAATTAGATTCAGGAGTATAGAAGTGTGTTAGTAGCCAAGTATATAAACTGTTAGTATATGGCCTTAGAAGGATTATACCTAAGGAGAGATGGGCTAGTAAGAATTGTAGAACCGATTATGGATGTTGGCAATCTAGTGAAGAGAAGCAAGTTAATAGTTATGTTGAACCAAGATTGGCAGACATCTGACTTGCTAGTAAGTGAATCAGAAGCAGAAGATAGAGATTACGACACTGGAAGAAGGAAGCATTCCGAATGAATCATTTTTTATATAGAGTTAATAAAGCGTGTTAATGAGTGAATGATTAGGTATCATAAACTTGTTAACAAAAACAAAAGGGAGGAACACCAAGAAGAAGAATCCACGATGATAAGGAGAAAGCCGTTTGGGAAGAGAGAAACCATGCTAAGAACGCTTGAGAAGCTCTCAGAAACGACTTTGTCAAAAGGTGAAGTAAAGAGGGAAAATAGACAGAACGTAGTACCAGAAGAGTATATCAAAGCCTTGGGAGAGTTATTCCATCTTGGAATGATTTTGTACCAAATTATTTACATTGGAAGAAGTGTGGTGTAATATGAAATAGTGATGGGAAAATAAAGGATATGCCATGGGAATCCCAGTTGGATTGATCAGAGTATTCGAAGGGAACATTTTTGTTAATCGGGTGCGGAAGCACTTAGCTGGACAATCGCTGAAGTTTTTCTCCTGCTTCAGCTGCTTGTCCTACTTCACCTGATGTATGTCCTGCATCACCTACTTTTCCTGCTTCACCTGGTTACGTGGATTGGCCCTGTTTCACCAGCTTCCGATGATGCACATTTCCAGCGCTAACATTTGTCATTTCCGAAGGTGTTCGGATGGCAACGGAGGTGATTCAGAAATTCCCTCTATTTTAGTATAAATAAGAAGCCATTATTTTATTATCAATCCAGAGCCAAAAGTCGAAACCTAAGAGAAAAATAATATAGAAGAGAAAAGTTAACAGCTTAGAGGCGTGAGGATAGTTACCGAGCAGCTTAAAGCAGAAAATTTTTCGGTAAGTCGTTTAATTTTCCCTCCTGAATCTAAATCTGAGCTTAGATTTTAATAATTATGGTCGGACCATCCTAGAACAAGGATTTTCTCTAGGAGACCCGAAAACCTGACGTGAACACTAGGGAGCCGTTTTCTTTTCCGAAAAGGCCAAGGTAAGTTGTGGTTATTCTTTTTCTTTTACTATAATGAAAGTATGAGATATTTCTTATGATTGGTAATTGATGGTTGATTGATTGGTATTATGGTATGAAATGATTGCATGATGGCTCTGTGGCCGAGGTAGTTATATATATTGAATATTATTAATATGATTCGGTATTTCTATTTGATTCTAGCCAATACCATCTTAGTGAGATAATATGATGATTGATTGCATGAGAGGATACCTAATGTTTGGGGGTTTGAGTTGGATGAGAGTGGATGTGTGTGGTTTGATATTTTCTTCTGTTTCCTCATTCCAGCGATTATATCGTATGGGTTGAAAGAGTTGGAGAGACGGGATTACACCCTAGGGCCGGTATCGTCAGACGAGACGGTTGGGATAGCCATATTATATGGATCCCGCTGAGATATGACTGTTAGATGGGTCTCAGCTTATTTGTAACCTCCCGATTTCTGGTATATATGGAAACTTATGTAGAGAGGTTAAAAGAATTGATTTGACTACCTATGTCACCAAAGTGCACTTACCGTTTCGGTTGCACATCCAGAGAAAACTCCAGGGTTAAGTGTGCTTTAGCTGGAGTAGTCTAAGGATGGGTGACCTGCCGGGAAGTCATTCGCGGTACCGTGTGCGTGAGGCCAAAACACGGGGAACAGTCCTGTGGTGATTGTAGGGTCAGTATATCATGACTTTCGAACCTCCCAGTTAACGAACCGATCGTCGGACAGGGGTTGTAATGCCCCTGACAAAGACCCCAAATTTTCAAAGAAAATGATCTTCAGGCGACAGACGAGACGGATGCGTTTTAACCCGAGGAAGCACCGTACGCATTGTCCGAGAACGTGCCAGACTGAAAAGGACAGACTGATGAGAATAGAATCTGTCAGTGGCAGACAAGAACTGTCCACGTAATGAGAACGGAATCAAGAAGTGCGAGACAGCATCATTATCCTGAATGTGAACAGAATCTGCGAGTGGAAGACACCATCATGAACCGGAAAACATAAAGAAATTGTCAGTGGAAAGGTGTCAGAAGAATGTCAAGCTGTGATTGGATGAGGAAGTATTCAAATTTTCAGAATGCACCTGACTGAAGAGAACTAGGGACGCGTGATTGGTCAATCCTGCCGCCCGCGTCCCCATTGGTCCATTCTGCCACCCAGAGCACTCACCAAGCTTAGAAATAGCTGCCTTCAGTTGTTGCTTCTGCAGTTGCTGCTGTTTTGTGTTTAGGAAACCAGAGAAAGCGAGAGAGAAACCAAGTAAGAAAGAAAAACTCGAGAGAAATAAAGAGAGAGCCGTGAGCGAAGGAGTACCCGAGCGATTGTCCGAGTGTGAGTCAAGCTGAAGGATAACCATCTAGGAGC
>ASZH01045117.1:0-10515 GCA_000411075.1 Sisymbrium irio | reverse complement strand
TAGGTTGATAGATGAAGTTAATAATTCGACGAAAGTGGATTATTATATGATTATGTTTGAGTTCTAAATTGTGCTTCATTGTGTCCTGAATAGTCATTCGGTTGCTTTCTCAAGAGTCCTGCGAATTGCCTTGGTCTAGTGTTTGTTTTAATTGAATTCAATCCGTCCATCGTTTAATTGCTTGTTACTGAAATCAACAAAAACCAATCATTACTGTCTTAGCTTTGTTCTTAAATCTCGTAGAACCATAGTGCAACACTGGTCCTCTGGAATCGAATCTAAAGTATTACAATTATAAGCTGTACACTTGCAGTAGAAATAAAAGAGAAAATTTCCAGTCTATCATGCATCGATATGAGAAACTTGTTGAGTATCAATATTAGATTTGGTTACACTGATGAGACTAACACTTTCAAAATAAAATCTTCACAAATCTTTACTTCGGAAGTGGTGAAACTGCGAGGTGACATTTATACTTCTGGTTGTTGTTGTGACCAATATATGTGTATCTTTTCCGTCCAAGTGTAACCTCATATTTACTATTTGGGGTACTTTCCCTGAAACCTGAAATCTTCAATAGGTTTTCTCGGATTGAAAGGTACTATATCCGATTCATATAACATTTCTATTTTAATATCCATTTCACTGTATATTATTCTTTATTGTTCTGTTATTATATATGTTAGATTTCTTACATTATTATCATCTTATTAATATATTTTGACTATTTACGTTTGTGTAATGAAGTTAATAAATTGTTGGGTTATACTTCTCGCAGATTCAACATCTTACCCTTGTACGAGGGGAATGGATGAAACTTCCAATGGGTGTATGGGAGTTTGCTGTCAATACATTCACGTTGACGGGTCGAATGCTTGTTCTTACAGACATTCTTTTGGATATTCTAAAAAATGAAGTTGCTACCAAATTCGGTGTGGATCTCGAGAAAACAACCGTAGAGTTGTCGTACCAAATGGCAAAATGTGGATCTATTTCTGAAATGTGATCCGTTCCTCCTCTCATTATCCAGTCCAGCGTCGAACTCCACCTTCTCTTTCATATGACCGGAAGCCCAGATGACGACGTCCAACTTTTTGTTACTTTCAAACTACCACCCCCGGGTTGCGAAGCAAGTTCATCGAAGATCCCTGTTCCAATATCCCAACCTTCACAGGACTACGTATCTGACACAACATCGGAGGATGACGAATTTGACTTCAACGGTTGGCATGACGTAGCGTTAGATACAGATTCCACCGCAGAGTTAACCAATGATGATACGAGTAATGCCATCAGCGATCATTTGTCATCTCGTTCACCGGAGATGGTATCATCATTGGAAGCTATTTCAAACAACTCGCCCCAGCTCGCCAAAGGTACACCTGTCGAGCAATTACGACCTGGTCTTTGTCGTAACTTGTTTGGTCAAGATCAGCAACAATCTGATATAGCCAGTAGTAGCTGGCAACCTCCCATTGTTGCTGGTAGTAGCTTCATTTCGAACTCTGCAAGTTTTTGGGCAACATTCTCCCAGGCGATGTCGACACTTGGTTCACAGCTAGCTGCCAAGAAACTTAACGAGTCTCAGCCTCATGCCCCCGATGCTAACGACGATATGGTAGTCCCGCAAGGAATATTTCATTGTGATGCACCTCCATACAGTGACGAGAGCAGCTTTGACGGATCCGATGACTATGGAGACTCTAAGGCATTGGACGATGTGAGATTCGAGGGAGATGAGATTTTTGTTGGCAAGGTTTTCAAGAATAAATCGTATTGCAAAATCAAGATGGCCATTCATGCGATAAATCGGAAATTTCACTTCAAATGTGTCCGGTCTACAAGGAGTTTGTTAGTACTTACATGTACGGGTCAAACCTGCAAATGGAGAATTCGCACAGCAAAAATGGAGTCCTCATCAAACTTTCAGATTCGCAAAGCATACTTTCAACACACCTGCACAGTTGAGGAGTGTGCCATGTTCAACCGGCAAGCAACAACTGCAGTCATCGGAGAGCTTGTAAAATCGAAGTATAATGGAATCTGCGTCGGTCCTAAACCAAGAGAGCTACAAAATATACTATTTACTGATTACAACATTGGTATTAGTTACTGGAGAGCATGGAGGGCATGTGAGTTCGCAATGGAACAGGCTAAAGGAACATCAAAAGGAAGTTTTGCACTACTTCCCTTCTACATCCATCTGCTTAAGTATTTTAATCCGGGTACAATTTGCAATTTGGATACAGAAGGTGAAAGGGAAACCGATCATCGGTTCAAGTCTCTGTTCTTTGCTTTCGGAGCATCAATCGAAGGTTGGCATTATTTACGAAGGGTTATTGTTGTTGATGGAACTCATTTACTCGGGAAATTTCAAGGAACTCTGGTAACAGCTAGTGCACAGGATGGGAATCATCAGATATTTCCAATAGCATTTGGAGTTGTTGTTGGTGAAAATAAATTTTCGTGGCAACGGTTTTTCAATAATCTCAATGAAGCTATTCCCGATGCACCAGATATTGTTTTCGTGTCCGATCGACAGTCTTCGATATACAGAGCACTAAAAAGGTACGATTTATTTACAAGTCTAGTTACTGCATTATGTTAAACTGTTATTGTGAACGTCTTCGTATTACCATAAACTTTTGATATTTACGCTAGTATTGTAACTAGTATTCATTGTTTAGTATTTTACTATTCGTGTTTATGCCATATATATTCTAATATTCCTTATATATTATGCAGGAGTATCCTCTTGCTAAACATGTTGCCTGCATTGTACATATTACTCAAAATGTCCGCAACATTTTTGAAAAACCGGTGGTAACGACATTGGTTTCTCGGGCCGGTCGTGCATTCACCTAAGTTGAATTTGCAAGACTATCTGAAGAAATTAGGAAGGTTGATAGTGGGTGTGTTGATTACCTCACGGCAATAGATATTTCGCATTGGGCACGCGCGTACTGCGAAGGTGATCGATACAATATAATGAGTAGTAATATTGCTGAATCGCTTAACAAAGTTCTCAAGGAGGCTAGGGAATATCCTATTGTCACAATGATCGAGTGTATTCGGGCTACACTTATGAGTTGGTTTGTCATTCGGAGAAACGCATGGGCTCGTCAGACTTATGATCTAACCCCGACAATTATGGATAAGCTTTCCATAAATTTTGAGATTTCTGCAGCTTTACGTGTAGCAACCATCAACGAGTGGGAATATGAAGTTATTGCCCGTAATAATCATGTATATAATTTTAATCTCATGACTCGACATTGCACGTGTCGTGCATTCCAACTCTTGAAGTACCCTTGCGCTCACGCAATTTCTGCTGCGACCAGAGCCGGAGTTCATGTCAGCTCCTTTGTCGATGACGTGTTTAATGTGGAAACTTGTAAGGCATTATACTCTAGTACGATTCGTCCAATCACAGGAATTCCAGTGGACTATAACATTATGTGTCCCAATTAGGTCGATTGGTGAATACAAGGTTTGTTTCAGTTCTATTCGTAATCCAAATATAGCGTGTATTTTTTGAGTTTGAATTTATTAATATATATTATATTTGTATTCGTAGAAAAAAACCCAAGAAATCTGCAACTCGCGCATGTACGAGATGTGGGAACACTGGCCACAATCGCAAGACTTGCAAGGAAGCCATCTAAATCTACTTCTACCTTTTATATATACATGTATATTTATTTCTTACTTCGTTAACATTTTCATACACTGTAATCATAAAGTTGATTTAAACTTATATATTTTACTTTTGTGATTCTAGGTTATCTACCTTAAAGAATAATACCTCGACTATCCTTTTTATGAAACATCAACTGCGAAGTTTGGATATCATGTAATGACTATTTATGCTTCCGCATTTGATGTAACTCTATGTTTCTGGTCATCGTGTATTATATTAACCAGATAGGTATTCAGGAGTTAATGTCTGTATGAATCTTATCGTTTTTTCGTATGCGCCAAATACTGAAAAATGTATTTGATAGCATACAAGGTTGGATATGTGAAATATGAATAATATAAGTGTTTGATATGTAAACGATATATGTTACATGCCCTTACTTTTGCTACTACATAACCACAAATATTGGAAATGTTTACCGTTTTTTTGAATAATAGTAATTTATGCAGATGTCCATCTTATTGTTTTGCATGTGTGACACGGTAAAATGTTTCATGTGTGACATCTAAGTTTTGTCTGAGTAATCATCTTTTTCGGTATAATAAATTCAATGACACTTGTCTACTCTAGTGTATAGATATGGAAGAAATATAATCACCGTATTTTTACTTTTATTTTGATGGGACTTGTCGTAACCATCAATATATTTATGTATACAGCTATTCCACTTGTATAAATGAGTGGTACTCGAAATTTACTTGTATTGCGAAACTTAACTCATTATAATTTTCCTATTCTACTTTTCAAGTTTTATTGTATCCGGAGTAAGTTTAAATGCTATATTCCCTCTTGTTCTTAGTTTCAATATTATTTCTAGCAACAATATTCCATTACCATTGTTTGATACTATTTATTTTCGATATATGAAGTAGATTATCTAGAATTTTTTAAACGGTTTTCCATTCAGTTTCCATTTCAGGAATGTCGTCTTTCCCAAGTTGTATTCTTAGTGATATCATTGGTCGGGTTTACTGTTTCTGTTTAGTGATGACATAAATGATATAATATAGACAGTGTTCGTCCAAGGTTTATTTTTTCACTTATAAACATATCAATGTTTACATATATGTTTTGTTAATTGACCTTTATGTTTGGCAACTGTATAATATTCAGTTTAGGTTCACCAGTCCATAGGGTTTAGGGTTTATGGTTTAGGGTTTATATTTAGTTTTGGTGAACTAGTCCTTAGTGTTTATGGTATAAATTTTTAGGGTTTAGGGTTTAGATTTTAGGGTTTAGAGTTTAGGGATTACGGTTTAGGGTTTAGGGCTTAGGGTTTAGATTTAGTTTAGGGTCACTAGTCCTTAGGGTTTAGGGGTTAAAGTTGTTGGTTTACTGTTTGTCTTGACTGTTGACATAAATGATAGAACATAAACAATTTTATTTGAAGGTTTATTTTCAGTTATCCACATATTCAATGTTTACATATGTTTTTTGCAAATATGTTTAGTTGACATTTGTCGTTTGGCAACCCAAATTAGTAATCAGTTTTGGCTCACCAGTCCGTAGGGTTTAGGAATTATTTTTAGGGTTTTGGATTTAGGGATTATATTTAGTTTGGGTTCAATAATCATTAGGGTTTAGGGTTTATATTTTGTGTTTTAGGGTTTAGGGTTTATATTTAGTTGCATTTCACCAATCCTTACGGTTTAAGGTTTATAATTTAGGGTTTAGAGTTTAGTGTTTAGTGTTTAGTGTTTAGGGATTAGGGTTAAGGATTTAGGGCTTATAGTTTAGATTTAGTTTGGGTTCACTAGTCCAGGGTTTAGTTTTTGGGGTTTATGTGTTTATGATTTAGGGTTTAGGGTTTCGTTTTTGGGGTTTAGGGGTTTAGGGTTTAAATTTAGATATATGGTTTAGGGTTTAGGGATTAGATTTAGTTTGGGTTCACTATTCCTTAGTGTTTAGGGTTTAGATTTTTAAGGTTTGGAGTTTAGGCTTTATATTTAGTTGGGGTTTACCAATCCTTAGAGTTCAGTGTTTATGATTTAGGGTTTACAGTTTTGTTTTTATATTTTAGAGAGTAGGGTTTAGGGTTTAGTGCTTAGGATTTAGATTTATTTTGCGTTCTATAGTCCAGGGTTTAGGGTTTAGGTTTTTGGGTTTAGGGGTTTAAGGTTTATATTTAGATTTTAGGGTTTAAAAATTAAATTTAGTTTGGGTTCACTACTCCTTAGTGTTTAGGGTTTATATTTTGGGGTTAGGGGTTAAAGTTGTTGACATAAATTATAGAATATAAAGAGTATTCTTCAGGGTTTCCGGTTAACCACTCCATAGGGTTTACGGTTTAGTTTTTGGGGTTTAGAGGTTTAGTGTTTATATTTAGGGTTTAAGGTTTAAGGTTTAGTGTTTATATTTAGTTTGGGTTCACTAGTCCTTAGTGTTTATGGTTTAGATTTTTAGGGTTTAGGGTGTATATTTAGTTGGGGTTCACCAATCCTTAGAGTTTAGGGTTTATGATTTAGGGTTTAGAGTTTAGGGTTTAGGGCTTAGGGTTTAGGGTTTAGAATTAGTTTGGGTTTACTAGTCCAGGGTTTAGAGTTTAGTTTTTGTGGTTTAAGGGTTTAGGGTTTAGGGTTTAAGGTTTAGGGTTTAGCGATTAGATTTAGTTTGGGTTCAATACTCCTTACTTTTTAGGGTTTATATTTTGGGGTTTTGAGCATAAAATTGTTGGTTTATTGTTTGTATTAAGTGTTGACATAAATTATAGAATATAAACAGTATTCTTACAGTGTTTCGGGTTAACCTGTCCATAGGATTTAGGGTTAAGGGTTTAGGGTTAGGGTTTATATTTAGGGTATAGCTTTTAGGGTTTAGGGATTAGATTTAGTTTGGGTTCACTTGTCCTTAGTGTTTAGGGTTTAGATTTTTTGGGTTTAGGGTTTATATTTAGTTGGGGTTCACCAATCATTAGAGTTTAGGGTTTATAGTTTATGAATTATTCATGCAAACATTGTATAATTTTTGTTATTTTTAAATACTCTACACCATTTGTTTAGGGTTCACTAATCATGATATTTATGCTTATATATTTGATGTAACTAGTGTTTCTGAATACATTATTTCAAAATAAGGTTTAGGGTTTAAGGTTTAGGTTATTGCGTTTGCAAAATATTGTACATCATTTTGTTTTGGTTCACTAACCCTTGGTTAGGGTTTAGGGTTTAGATTTTGTTATTTAGAAATAGTGTACATTATTTGGTTTGTGTTCACTATTCCTTAGTTAGGGTTTAGAGTTTAGATTTTTGTTATTTTGAAATACTGTATATTTTTTCGGGCTGACCAATCATGATATTTAAGCTTACATATTTTTTGTAATTAGTGTTTCTGGAAACATTATACTATATTAACCAACTATGTATTTCAGGTTTTGGGTTGAGGGTTTAGGTACATCATTTGGTTTGGGTTAAATAGTCCTCAGTTAGGGTTTAGCGTGTAGGGTTTAGGGTATAGTGTACACCATTTGGTTTGGGTTAACCTGTCCTTAATGTTTCTGGAAACATTATACTATATTAACCAACTATGTATTTCGGGTTTAGGGTTTAGGGTATAGGTATACCTTTTGGTTTGGGTGAAATAGTCCTTAGTTAGGGTTTAGGTTTTAAGGTATAGTGTACACCATTTGGTTTGGGTTAACTAGTCTTTACTTAAGGTTTAAGGTTTTGGGTTTTGGGTTTTCAAAATATTGTACACCATTTTGTTTGGGTTCACTTATACTTGGTTAGGGTTTACGGTTTCTATTTTGTTATTTATAAATAGTGTACACAATTTGGTTTGGGGTCACTAGTCCTTAGTTAGGGTTTGGGGTTTAGGTTTTTGTTATTTTGAAATATTGTACCCTATTTTGTGTCGGGTTCACTAATCTTGATATTTATGCTTATATATTTGGTGTAACTAGTGTTTCTGGAAACAATATATAATATTAACCAACTATGTATTTCGGGGTTTAGGGTTTAGAATTCAGATATTGTTATTTAGAAATAGTGTACACCGGTTTGGGTTCAGTAGTCGTTAGTTAGGGTTTAAGATTTAGGGTTTAGTGTTTAGGAACACCATTATGTTTTGGTTAATTAATCCTTATTTAGGGTTTATGGTTTAAGGTATAGTGTACATCATTTGGTTTGGGTTAACTAGTCCTTAGTTAGGGTTTAGGGTTTAGGGTTTTAAAAATAATGTACACCATTTTGTTTGGGTTCACTAATCCTTGGTTAGGATTTAGGGTTTAGATTTAGTTATTTAGAAATAGTGTACAACATTTGGTTTGGGTTCACTAGTCATTAGGGTTTAGGGTTTAGATTTATGTTATTTTGAAATACAATACACTGTTTCGGGCTCACCATTTGGTTTGGGTTAACTAGTCCTTAGTGTTTCTGGAAACATTATACTATATTAACCAACTATGTATTTCATGTTTAGGGTGTAGGGTTTAGGTACACCATTTGGTTTGGGTTAACTAGTCCTGGGTTAGGGTTTAGGGTATAGTGTACACCATTTGGTTTGGGTTAACTTGTCCTTATTTATGGTTTAGGGTTTAGGGTTTTTAAAATACTCTACACTATTTTGTTTGGGTTCACTAATCCTTGGTTAGGATTTAGGGTTTATATTTTGTTATATAGAAATAGTGTACACCATTTGGTTTGGGTTCACTAATTATTAGTTAGGGTTTAGAGTTTATATTTTTTATTTAGAAATAGTGTACACCATTTGTTATGGGTTCACTAGTCCTTAGGGTTTAGGGTTTAGGGTTTATGATTTATATTTAGTTGGGTTCACTAGTCCTAGTGTTTAGGGTTTAGATTTTAGGGTATAGGGTTTAGGGTTTATATTTAGTTGGGGTTCACCAGTCCTTAGAGTTTAGGGTTTAGGGTTTAGGGTTTATAGTTTAAGGTTTAAGGATATGTGACAAAAGTTACCTGAAGTTGGTTTTTTAACCCTAAACTATAAACGCTAAACCCTTAACCATAATCCTAAACAATAAACCACATATTTGTCTTATTTCCCTAAAGCCGCATACATTGACCAGTAACAGTATTGTTTCCCTTTTTAAAGGTTTATGTTCACTCAGCCAATATAGAAAATAAATCGTAAATACATCAACTAATATATAAGGCTCATTCTTCTTTTATTTCTGAAGCCCATCATTCAAGATATTTCCATTAATGTGAAAGAGTTATTCTCTTCATATGGTATATCTTATTTTTGTGTTTTCTAGCTGGGTTAGTCTTATTGACGATAAGGATACAATGGTCATAAAAAGACTAAAAATTCAATTAACGAAATAGTGGGTTAGTTATACATATTAACGTAGTCAAACGGTCTGGTCATGCAAGTCACCCATAAAATAACTAACAACGAACACAGCACAAGAGAGGACCTCTTTTGTTTGAAAAGAGATTGTAGCCTCCAGCACCACATACAATTGATCGGAAATGTTTGAACTTAAAATGCTTTCTAGCGCCCATTCCCAGCTCCGATAGGAACACCTGAAGTTTAAGCAACACGCAAGCTGAGAAGTTCTTAAATAGGATATTTAAAAAAGGAAAAACTGAAGACTCTCAATTGTAAATTGTAAAGCTAGTAACACAACAAACTATGAATTCTGTTGCTACAATCTCAAAGACAGGAACCAGTCTGCAAGCATATGAGTACATAAAAGGGGAAACTACGAATTATGAAATCGATATTTGAGAGGCCTCATAATAGGTTTGTAGAAGAAACCATAAACACTTCAACGTCTGGCTGTCCTTGTAGCTTTAAAAAATCTTTCTCACATTGAGACTAACTCCTTCGTAGCTTCTCACTGATAATCGGTTTGTCAGAGATTCTTCAAAACACCGAAGTCCCATCTCAAAAACCAGCGTGAGACATTCAGCAGCAGGGAAACCAACTCTGAGACCATTGTTAAGAATTGATTGATCTGCAATGTCCAACACTCGCACTGGCAAGGCAGATTTGATGTAGTTGTGGAGAGTAAAGTTTCCACCAAACAATTCATCCGTTGGTCGTTTTTTGGTGAACATTTCCAAAAAAAGAACCCCAAAGCTATAGACATCACCAGGTATTGATGGCTGTCCTCCCATTCCATATTCTGCACCATAAATTTACATAAACAAGATTGTAATGAAAATCATAACAAAATTATTTTAATCATTAGTAAAGTAGAGAATGTGTGATAGTTTACCTGGTGCTGCGTAGCCGATGGTTCCCCTAACACCAGCTGAGCTTAGTTGGTTGAAGAAAGACTCTCGATCGAATTTGAGGAGAAGACGAGTGAGACCAAAGTCGCTAACATGGGAATTCAAATCAACGTCTAGGAGGACATTGATTGGCTTAATATCACAATAAGCGATGGGTTCATAACAGTGAACATGAAGATAATCCAAAACAGAAGCCACGTCTATGGCAATGTTGAGCCTTTCAAGAAATGTCAAGGCTCTTGAGGGCCTACATATCTCTTCCACTTGTTAGACCGCGAAAATCTAGATTGAAATCACGAAACATAGTCGATATAATAAAACAGTAGATTAAGGAAAGCGTATCAAAACGAGACCTTTAAAACGTTTTGGAAAACAAGACGAAACACGGAGTCGAGATTTGATCTCTTTACTTAACTCAATAAATCGCCCGTAATGTGTGACGGTTCTGTTGCGATTTTTGAATCCCAAGATACAACCGTGATGAGACTGCTTTGCAACACCCAAAACAGAATCTACGAACTTTACTCTACGCTATACTCTCGAGACACTTACGATATTAAGAAGAGACGAGAGAGATTGCTGGAACTTTTGTTGCTATGAAAGTTTTCAATTGGATGA
>ASZH01045116.1:0-10504 GCA_000411075.1 Sisymbrium irio | reverse complement strand
CTTGGCGCGGACTAACCACCTAGTTATATATAAATCTTTCACCTGACAAATGATCTTTTAAGTCTCCATTAGGCATATATTCGTAGAGGAGGGCTAAGTGATCTCTTTCGTCGCAATAGCCGACAAGGCTCACCAAATTTATGTGATGTAACTCTTAGAAGCAGTTCTACCTACAGACCAACAGTGACAAAACACATTGGTTTAATATGGTACTAAATATATATACATATATATATATAGACCATCATTTATCTTTTGATTTTCGAAGAAGTTCTTTGGCATATCATACCTCTGCCTTGAACTGCTTATAGCCCTGTGATGATGATTGCGAGAGTACTTTCACCGCTACTTGATCTGAATCATTAATATAACCATGATAGACGACGCCAAATCCTCCTTCCCCCAGAGCTCTTTGGAATTGTCATTTCCACAACTTCTGTATAACTAAACCTTCTTCGTTTTGTCTCGATCATATGTTCAGATATACTAATTGCTGTTAATTTGTAGAGGATAAAACTAGTAAACAAAATATTTATGAACATTATAGTGTATAGTTTGTTGATTAATTGATGAGTCTCTGCAGATACCTTTACTTAATCGCATTTTCTTTCTGAAAACAAAAAAGAGAATTAGTACCACTGCAATGACCACAATCGCAGAAGCAGCTAAAGCAACAGTCATGATCACTGGAAATTTCTTGTTTGGGGCACATGAACTAAGCAAACACTCTTTCTCATCGCCATCGACACTACGAAATCAAAGAGTATATTGATCTTTTAGTATTCTGAATAAACAAGACTTGTGCCACAAGCAAGTAATCTTGAATGAATTTGTGTTTGTATGTATTTCCCTCTTACAATAATTGTAGTCCTTGCTTTTGTCTATCACCCAGAGCCTTCGGAATTGAACCATTCAATCTATTTTTCCTCAAGTCTCTGTGAAAAAGAAGAGAAATATTTGTACGTTAACATGATCCTTGATGAAACATTGAAACCGCCAAAGCATGTGGGAAACTTACATGAGCAGCAACGATTTCACGTTATCTAGAAATTCGGGCACTATCCTGTCAAATTGTTATTTGACAAATCCCAGAAAGATGTAAGATAGAAATGAAAAAAGTTACCGACATCAAATAGTTTTTTGTCCGTTTGATTAATAATATTGACCATATATACAGCTTTTGGAGATGGGTAAGATTTTGAATTCCAGTTGCTATGGTTCCCGTTAACCCACTTGAAGACAAGTCTCTGTTAAAAGGTCCAAACAAGAAGAAAAATAAAAGAAGTATAATGTAGTTAAAAAATGTTTTCGTATAGAGACCCCACAACTCACAAGGAAGTGATTCTTGGTGGTGTAGACACATTTGTATCGTTGCAACTTAGACCCTCCCACAAAAATTGTCGAGGGACACATGGATCTCCTTGCCATGAGATTTTACTCAGTCCATGGGTGGCTTTGATGTTTTTGATAGCAATCACTTCATAAAATTTGCAGACTTGTAGGATTTAGCATATAAGATGTTTTGGATATTGATTAATACCATTCATACTGTGTAGCTATCAATTAAAAAAACGTACTATCCTCTTTGTTTGTTTCAGACTGTGTAAAGTTGATCACTGCGAAAACTTCGATGGCAGAAAGTAGAGGTGGCAGAGTTGATTTCTGGGTTCTTTTAAGCTCTAATAAGCATTTCCCTACTTCACAAAGAGATGGTAACAAGGTGTAGATAGTGGAGACCTCTACATATCCTAGCCTCATATTGGTATAAGTAATTTCCCCGTTCCAGAAAATGTCGAACTCTCTAGTCTGGTTGGCCTGTAAGGCTTGGACCTCAGAGAAATGGAAGTACACGTAGAGTTTATCATTAGGGTACTCAAGATCCTTGGTAAAACTCAATCCCGCACTAGCATTCCCAGGTGTTGCTGCGGTCATGACCGCATCCTGCGGCACAAGATAACTATTGTTGGCCACTTTGAGGGTCGTGGAAACTTGCCTCCATTCTGACTCAAAGTAGGGAACCCATATTCGATCGTAGACATCACTTGGGTATCTGCATTGACCAAAATCTTGTATTATCAACCGTGTACAACTAAATGAGTAAGAAACCATAATATTATTACCGTATAACTTTTCTTGATTCGCTTAGGTATGTCCTCACTATCGACTTCAAGGAACCTGATTGAGTGATGTAAGTCGTATTCCCTAGAGACCTTAGTTCCAAGGTCGATATGATTGGCGTTGATATCCCTGTCTTAATAAGACACACATCCAAGGAGTTTGAGTTTGGTATGTGAATGATCTTCAGATGTATTACTATTTATTTGCTTCTCCAGATCCATAGTTACCCAGAAGTTAGGGCCTATGTACAAATCAAATCTAGGAGAAACGTTAGCACCATCGTAATTCCCATAGTTGCTTGTAACTCTGATCAAATATTTTGTTCCCTGATGCACGCTAAGATTGTAACAGTTTCGCATTCCTTCTGGAAAGTATCTCAACGTTGTCTGTGACTTTGGGTACTTCGACTCCAGACTTGCATCAATTCTATCAATCTGAATCTGATGAAAACTGTAGTCCAGTTTCTGGCTCAACGTAAGGAGACTCTTCATCCGGGGATACCTCGCAATCCAAACTGATGAACCCTGTTGAGATAGATAGAACAAGTTAATGGTAATGGTTCAACCCATCGAACCAGTTGACTTAGAAGCCAATTCAACAATAGTTTTTTTTGTTAGACTACGGTTAACTCATCAGCCTCTTGTAAAAGAACAATCTCGCTCATTTAATCTTATGAGAAAAACTGTTATAATTTGTACAATACTTATAATAGTATTTTAGCTACTAAATACCTGATTTTCCTTGCTATATTCCTATGCTTCGGTTAGTTTCTTGATTTTTGTTTAGATTTCTCAGATTACTTCCTATTCCATTTCACAGTTCGAATTCATCTTGATTTTGGACAATATGGGCACACAAATACCATTTTCGCTGAGAAATTAATTCGCTATTCTGCACAATACCAAATCTGTATCGAGAAATTTTGAAATGACAGAACAATGTTGCCTCAGCTTCTTTTGTAGCCAATATATCATTGTTGGCTACTATTAAGCCAAGCCCAACACAAACCTTTTGTGATATGTAAACCTCATTTATATTAGGGTTATGCAAGCAAAGTAGTATAAATGTGTTTTATGTAAGCTTTCAAGGTAACCAAGCTCTCGTTAGTTGCAGCCACCTTCAAACCTGGTTTGTGAATTACAGTCCTTTTTGACAAGCTTAAATAAAGCTCTTGAAGAAAGCTCTTTGAGCTATCTATGTTTCATTTCATTATCATTTCTTAATTTCTTGAATAAACACAAATCTACTCTTGTTTTGCATCTGTCTACAACTACAAGCCGACAACAATACCTTTTATTTTGAGAAAAATTTAAATTGCCTACAAATGTGGACTGCAGTTGCGCAAATTCCAAATAACAATTTCCAGTACAAGAGGGAATTATTACGTGATAAGAAAGAATGTTCATCTCCTCTTTTCTTTAGGTATGATGTCTCGTAACAAAAAGTGACCATAGAATCATACCAGAAGCAGGAATTAATACATCATGATATATGAAGCTTCTTTACAAATTAAATATTACCTTGCACTAGGGAAAACATTGGTATCAAAGCTCGTGGTCATTTCAAGGGAACTATCGGAGTCAATAAAATCTTGGTTCTTAAAGTTTTCAGAAGTAAGACACTCTTTAAGTCCGCTAATAACTTGGGACATGCTTGGTCGTCTTTCTGAAGAAGGGTTTGCACACGACATAGCCAATTCAAGAGCTTTCCACACGGAAGTTGAGTTATAATCTCCACGAAGATTAGGATCCAAAATCCTGGTAATATTTCCCCTATTAAGCATTAATGCCACCCACTCTGTTATGTGTCGCTTTTCACGGTTTTGGTCAATCACACGTTGGTTTGTGAGCATCTCCAGTAACACAATCCCAAAGCTGTACACATCACTCATCTCGGCCAACCGACCTGTTCTATAGTATCTGGCAAGGCAAAAATATATATTATGATTCAAATGTGTTCACTATACATAATATATAAAGACAAATATTGAAACATGACATGCTAAAATTCACATCTAAGATGTCTAGCATCGAGTAATGATGATCAGGTTACAAAAAGAAAATACTTACTCGGGATCAAGATATCCAGGAGTACCAGCAACAACTGTCAAAATTAGAGTTTCATCTCCGAGTTGGGAAGATCTTGAAAGCCCAAAATCTGCAATTTTTGCAGTGAATTGCTGGTCCAACAAAATATTCGTACTTTTGACATCTCTATGCACCATCGATGGTCGACATCCAATATGCAAGTATTCCAAACCTTCCAATATTAGCAAGTGTTAATCTACACATTGTAATAATGATCTGAAATTGCGGTAAATTTGAGCTTAAAAAATATCTCCTGATATTTTAAGGCAGGGTTAATATGTGTTTAAATCAATGTTCAGTGATCACAAGAATTGTTTTAGTTTAATTGAAGAACAAATGTGATTAAAAACTATTTTGAGTAAGAACCTAGTGCAGCATCAATGGCTATTCTTAATCGAGTACTCCACTTTAAAGAAGGGACATCATGTTTTCCTGCATCAGAACATCAAAATCAGATATCATATTGATTTATAATAACGATGGAGTGATAATATTTGTACACATATATATTTCACCTGACAAATGATGTTTTAAGTCTACATTGGACATGTATTCATAGATGAGAGCTAAGTGACCTCGTTCATCGCAATACCCAACAAGGTTTACCAGATTTATGTGGTGAACTCTCAGCAAAAGTTCAACCTGCATACCAACAATAAAAAAATATATATGAAACACATTAGCATAGCATGATGCCTAAACTGTACTAATCCCTTGAGTTACACTTACATATATATTATTTTGTTATGAATTTTACGGAAGATTTAAAGGACTATCATACCTCCGCCTTGAAATGTTTTTAGCCTTGTGATGATGATTCTGAGAGTACTTTAACAGCTACTTCCTCTAAACCATTCAAATAACCATGATAAACTATGCCAAAGCCTCCTTCACCTAGAGCTTTTTGAAAGTTGTTTGTCATTTCGGTAACCTCTGAATAAGTGAATTTTTTCCTTTTCGTCTTGATTGATGCTTCAGATATACTACTTCTAGTTGATAAAATTATTGAAGGTGGTATATCTGTAGAAAAAAATATTTAGTGTAAAAACAATGCATGTGATACTTTTAAATATAATTTGTTGGTTTGATAATTCAAATACCTTCCACACGAGTTGAAACCTTTTTCTTTCTGCAGACACACATGAAAATCAATACTACTAGTATGATCACAATCGCGGAAGCAGGTATAACGAATATCATTGGAATTTTGAAAATTGGAATTTTCAAATGGACAAACCCTGTTAAGTTTAAAAGATGTTAATGGTTAAATGAAGATTAGTTGAGACTTGAGGAACTCTACTTTTGAAGTTGCACCCAATGGGCCGGTTTAAAAAAAATTAATAAGACATAACATATACAATGACAAGAATTGAATAAGAAATGTTGTCAATCCACACATGCATGCACGGTCTAGTCGGGTCAAGTGACTCGTTCAACATAAATAGGCACGATTTAAAAAAAATACTTTCAATTAGCTAAGGTAGGCAGAAAAACAAGAAGTTAAAATAACAAAGCAACCCAAAATCCAAAACTAAACCAAAAATTTGCCAATCAAACTATATGACTCGTTCGACATAACTTAGGTAGCTACAGTTTCAAATTATTGTCAATCAAGGGTCGCCAAATAACAAAAAGCAACAATTGAATTAAAAATATATCTAATCATATCAAATCATGATGATCTCCAAATAAATCACTAATTTTATATTGGGTTCTTCTAAACCAAAAACGAACCAAATGAAACCGAATTTGTATCAAAATGAAGTGAAAGCAAACTGAATTACGAATAATCTGATATTAAATGAAAAAAAAAATCAAAACTGGATTGTCCTCCCCTAAATCATATTCCTTTCATTAAATAAGAGTTATGGAAAGACTTGACAAAACGCTTTGTTGTTTGTAAATGAACTTATCAATGTTTTTTTTTCCTTTAAAATTTAACCGTTAATTCCATTATGTTTGTATTGGCAGGACGATAAATAGGGGCTACCAAAGTGATAACTATGTAAATTTTTGATAATGTGCCTTAAAAGACCTTGTGAATGAATATAAAATCTTGGTACCTTCATGATCTTGAGCTTGAACAAAGTCAATAATAGTGAAAATTGATACAAGTGCCAGCAACAAACGCCCGGGGGAAGGGGAACTTGCCATAGTCTCTTACTTCCGTAGCAAAAGCAAGACAAGTACAAGCAAACAAAAATCAAGACAAGTACTGCCCTAAATTCTTAACGATATATATGTTTTATAGATGAGCAGTGGGAGCACACAACTATTTTTGACATTTCAAGGAAAGACTTTTAGAAACAGAAAATAAAAGTGAAGCCTCAAAACGTGAGAACATGACTTAGTTAGGAAACAAAAACAAATTCAACTACTAAATATGTTTCCTAGTGGACAATTAGATGTTTTTTGGTTAGTTTAGTGTATAAGTCATATAATATTCAAGTGGTCTAGTTTATGACTGGGAAGTATTGCTATAATAGTACGTAACCACTAACTATCATTCTAACATGAAGGTGATCGATGGAATGTAATATTGAGAGATAAATAGTTGACTTGAGTTGTTCTGTTGCTATCTGCATTTTCGTTCTTTGTATAATGGTGGGTTTCGTCCTTCATCATCTAGCCATACATATTATTTTCTTTTAAAATTAGTTTTACATTTACAGTTTGGATGCAAAATTCTTGGTTGAGTTTGTATCTCTATCACATTTTTTTTTTTGAACCACAACTGATTTTCATTACTCAAATTTGCAAGTTACAACACCAAAAGAGGGAATTAAACATCCTCTTTGACAAAGATAATCGAAATTGAAAAGCATAGAAGTAAACTTGGATAGATTCTCCGAAGAGCAGGACAGCAGATTCAAGACTTGCTCAAATGCGTCTGAGGGTGTATCGCGGTAAGACCTGAGCAGAGTAACCTAGTCACACTGTATGGCGATGTTAAGAACCAACCTTTAATACCAAAGATCATCATCAAGACAGACCTCATTGTAGCTTCTAGTTTATAGAACTCACAAACTAATAAGGCGATAAAGGAGTTGGATTGGGTTCCCGGTATTGCAAGCGGGAAGAGTTTAACACAAAGTAAAAAACATTGTGATAACACGATTCTCTCCTTAAAGATGGAGGATAGAGAAAATGGTCTCTTCCAAGGAAAGAACATTGCTAACAGCTTCATGAAAGCCGAATTTGGCGTTGAGCGTGATATAATAGCTGAGGCATTGACTTGAACCATGGCGAGGAGTCCCTTATCAATGGTGTAATAGAGTTGAAGGGCAGGAGCTTTTGCATTGTACATGTTGAGGAATCCCTCACCAAAATAGGTTTGTACAAGCGATAATCTTAAGATGGAGCAAAAGATTTGCAATCTAGTCTGGCCCATTAAGAAGAAACTGAAAATTTGGCTGGTGTTAATGGTGAACGGCAGAGGGAGGTGTGGTCGAGAAGGTGACTATGGAAAAAGATATAGAGGAGGCAGATCTGAAGACTTCGATGGTAGATGAGGTAACGGCATCACCGGAGACATGATGTGGAGGCGTGTTTGCCTCTGGAGAGATGAGAGTGGCCCTCGGCCATGGTTGGGAGAAGCTAAGAGGGTGATACTTCTGAAGTTTGCCGTATATTGCTCAGATCCGACGAGTCCTCGTCGCTGGACAAAGCAAATCGGAAAAATAAGGAGAAGTAACGTCCACACCATCAGGAGAACCATCAGAAGAGGGAGGTTGAAGCCACAGAGTTGATTTTGGTGAAGCTGTACCCGAGAAGAAGACAAACGACTGCGTAACGTCTTGGATTTTAGGGGAGAGCGTAAGAACCAAAGCTTGAACAGAGGAGGAAGAAGCGGAAAGAACAGAAGAAAAAGGAGAGAAGCCGACGCCGGCGAGCAGTTGCTCTACCGACGTCGACTGAAAATGCAAGACCTATAATGATATGAGATCAATTGAGCACAATCAACACACGCTAGATTCCGTACAAGAAATTCCACTAAAATAATGTTTTGTTACACTTATAAGCGAACCAAAACACCTCTGAACTAGATCAAGAACACACCTTGATTTATTCTCCTAGTCTAACTTATTCCGATATCTAATATCCAATAACCCCGTCCTAACTAATAGAATCTAACCCAAACAGTTTGCTATTCTCTATTTCTCAATGGCACATACAATGCTCAGTTGTGTCTATTTATACACGATAGACCACAACTTCAAGTCCCTGAGATATCTCCTAATATCTTGATACAAAATCCCTCTAGATCCATTTCTATCAAGTATCTTCTTAAGCACGCAATATCGTATCTCCTTTAGTTGATATCATAAAGAATATTCCTCTCCATATATATCTTCATATTTCTGCAAGTTATCCTTGAATCTTCTAGAACGCTCTTCTAGAATGCTCCTTCTCCTCTTGTCCAACTCGTCATCAGGTACAACAAGTCCGTCAGCTCCTTTTACATCTTCAATCTCCCCCTTTTTGACTTCGTGCATCACAAGCACCTGCAAAACAGAAACATACCAGGCACAGTACCAAGCACCCAAATATGCATGCATAAAGAACAAAATCCTTATATCATTAAGTTCAAATAAAATGCACCATTGCATAGAAACAGTTTTTGAAACAACCGAGAGGGGCAACCAACAGCATGCTCTCCTGCCCGGTATGAGGTCTGAGAAGTTTGGCAATGGAGTACTTGTGGTGCTCAGGGGACATAAGTATGAGTTCTCTCCTCGGCTGATCAACGAATTCTTAGGTCTTCCACCTCTAACTCCCAAAGAAGAAAGAGAAGATTCAGAATCAGACTCGACTAGTAGACAGCATCTTGCCGATATCAACATGATTTCTTGGTTCTATCACAGAAACAAAGCACGCAAACTGAACCATCTCTCTGTAGTTTATCTTGACTCCACGAGTTACTCTTTCTTCTCCCAAGTCACCGATAACATCAAATAAAGAGTGATTCATGTGAACTTATCTCTTGAGTGGTTCCTCCTTCTTAGTGAGTTCTGTTGCTTCTGTAGTCCCATGATTGTCTGCCCGTTTCACTTCTTCCTCATCATTAATGGATGCACCTTTCTATTCCAGGATAGACAAGTCATCAAAGACAAAATTCACCAATTCCATGATTTGTTGAGACCTCTTGTTATACACCCGGAATACTGTACTGGTTCCTGAGTATCCTAGGAAGATTCCTTCATCACAGCGTGAATCAAACTTTCCTAAGTGATCTTTGTCATTCAGAATGTAGCATCGACAACCAAACACATGAAAGTAACTTATGTTTGGAGTTTTCCCTTCCATAGTTCATATGGTGTCTTAGTAGTTCCCTTGCGTAGATACACTCGGTTGATAATGTAGCATGCCGTATTTAAAGCTTCTGCCCAAAACCTTACTGGAACTCCACTTGCATGAATCATTGCCCTTCCCATTTCCTGTAGAATGCGATTCTTCCTTTCTACCACACCATTCTGCTATGGTGTCCTTGGTGCTGAGAACTGGTGTGCAATGCCTTGTTTTTGATAGAAGGATACCATAAATTCATTCTGGAATTCTCCACCATGATCACTCCTGATCTTCTTAAGCCCTCCTTTCTCATTTAAAAATTGTAGAGCCCAGATCTTAAAGCTCTCAGCAGTGTCAGACTTCTCCCGGATGAACCCTACCCAATTGTAGCGAGAGTATTCATCTACCAACACAAACACATACCGTTTTCCCCCAAGACTCTCAGTCTGCATTGGTCCCATCAAGTCCATATGAACCAATTCAAGTAGCGACTTTGATTGTACATCAGGTACTCTCTTGTCTTGAACCTTGACTTGTTTTGCTTGATTGCATGGTCCGGATACTTGATAGTAGGATTTTTGTCTAGCAATCAATTACTAAACCATAATCTAGTCATTGTAGGATTTAAGATATCAATCCATGCAAAGGGAAAATTGAACACACTAATGATGCAGTTTCAGGTTTAATCCAAGTGCAAACAAAAGGTGAATTGTCTAACAACCTAATGAGTAATAATCAAAAGTAAAGCAAAACTAAAAACAGAGGAAATGCAATAAGAGAGAGAGGTATTAGACTCATGGATCAAGGATCAAAGACTTTCAGATGACTAAGTGGTGACAAGGGGTGCTAGACACAATCAAACAATCATTTCTAAGCAATTAAGCAAAAGATAGACCAAAACACTCTCATGCAATGATCATATGAAACCAAACTTCAATTAACAACTCCCATTGGCAATCAAAACAAGGATTCATGCAATAGCAACAGGCCTAAACAATAAGAACCATCCT
>ASZH01045115.1:0-10498 GCA_000411075.1 Sisymbrium irio | reverse complement strand
GAAGATTCTATGTAATAACTTATACATCAATTAAAAAGAAAACTCACTAGTAAAATTATTCACCGTATCATTATATTGCATGTTTACATATCCAGTATATATAAATCATGTTATTATATATATATATATATATATATATATTGATAAGATCTCATAAAATCATAGATTAATGGAAGTTTTTGAAATTGAGCATCCAATACAAAGTCAAATTAGGGCACATTTTTAAGTAATAATATTATATTAGATTTTGATCCATGCTTTGGAAGTGTAAAACTATTTTTTTCTTATGAAAATCAATATAATAGATGCAATATTTTTTTCTGATAATTAATTTTTTTTTGCTATAACATATTTATAAATATGAATTGAAATGTTAATAATTTTATTTTTATCGTAACTATATTATACAGTTTATTAAATTTTAATCCGTTAGTGAATCATATTTTTTAAATTTAAGCTTGTGATATATTGTAACATCACGATTTTATAATAGTTATAATATTTTGTAACATATATAAAACGTAAATATTTAATTTTATTTAAAAATAATATTGAAAAAATGAAAAGTATGATAAATAAGTGATAATAATTTTTTTTGTAATAAATGATCATATGTGATTAGGTGCATATAATTTAGTATGTTTTACTAATTGTATATTGGCTAAATTACTTTAATAAATTTCTAATCACTTTATAAATTTTTAATGGCATTCTTGTAAACTATATATAAGAATAAAGTTACTTTTAAAGTGTGTTTCTGTTTTAATACTATAGATACTAATGTCAAAAACAACAAAAAGTTCGTTTATGAATTTTCTTAAGGCATAAACAAGAGAAAATTGGTGGTTTGTTGCAATTTTCCTTCTATTCATATACTAATTTAAAGTCCTGAAACTTATTAGAATTTCAAAATTTGTATACTTATTAAAATGTTTTGCAAAAAATATCAAAGTGGTATAGTCTTTCTGACTAAAAGAAGGCTAATCCCCAAGATTCTCAGTCATTTGTTTTCAGATGTGCATAAGCTGTCTCAAATCTGGCAGATAAGATCTGCTTCTCTCTTAGACATGTCATCTCCCAAAGAAGTTCCATGAGCTTCACGTGGAGCATCGATAGACTTCTACGGTACCCTTTCAACCCGAAGATTATTTTTTCCATGTCATGATAACTATAGTGCAATATGAATAGAAATGTATGATGTACAATTTGGACACACATTTATGTATGGCTGAAATCTGGAAGACAGTTAGGGGCAAGAGTCAAACAAATGTTTATAGAGAGGTCATTGCAAATATGGCAACGGAAATTAACTAACACCTACTTTCTTCCTTTTAATCAAAGCTTATCTGCCCACAAAAATCCCATTTTGAACTGATGCCGACATAATTTGCGCCGATAAAATTCATCCTCGCACATGCGACATGCATGCCAAACATTTGCATGAGTGATGATTAAAGTCTAGTGGTTCTGCAATATCTAAAAATCTATAATATTTAATATTACATCATGTGATTATGGTCCTGTTCAACCAGTAAAGCCGCTTCCAACTTCTGAGTACCTAAAGGTTCGCATCCTTGGCTCAACCGCCGGTTACAGATCAATCAACAATTCATGTTAGAAGCTGAAACTTGTACATTTTCCTAGAGTGTTGATTTGGGCTTCCGGCTTTGTCAAGTCGACATTCCACTGCAGACACGTCCAAGTGGGACTCAAACTAGAAGGTTTTAGAACAACGCAGCTACTTTATTGGATATTAAAACTTCGTCACTAGACCAAAACCCACTTAGTAGGACTTGGTAACTTTTGTATTTAAGTATTTGACTATTAATTGATATGGGCAACAAATGAAGATGAAATAATTGAAGAGTGGAGCCATGATCCCGACCACCTTTAGAACATGGAGCCAATTATTGCAGCTCTTTGTCCTCCCTAATCTTATTTCTTTCAAATCATCATTTATTTACACAAGACATTGATATCCTTGCAATAATTATTTACTTCGACGTGGACTAAAACACCCAAAACATATATGCCAATTGTCACAACCTACAAGTTCTTTGGTCCACCTTCGAAACCTTGAAAAATCGAACAATTATGTGGTGCTTTAATTAAAATTTGTTTGTTATAATTAACTCATATTCATGTTTTCATTTTTAAGATAATGTAACACCAAGGTGTGATAATGCATACTTCTCAACTTTTCTAGAATATAATATTAATGTTCCCAAGTCTAGAGCCAACATATAAACCCCACCATGCAAACACGTAAATATTATAACGTGTATATAACTGACAATCAGCTTTGGTGTTCAACATTCACATATTTACGAAAGCATTCCATCGTCAACCTTTCCTCAAATTAGAGAATCATATATTTAAAAACAGTTAAACATTTTATCGTTCTTTCTTTTCTTACAACATAAGTTATATAGCAGTTTTGGAGCCATAGATTGGTTAGTAATGGAGATCAAATCGGTGACTTGCGATTGTTGCGGCTTAACGGAAGATTGTACACAAAACTACATTAGTAAGGTCAAAGCTAACTTCGCCGGAAAATGGCTTTGTGGCCTTTGCTCCGCGGCAGTGAGTGACGAATTCATCCGTGATCGGTCGATGACGACGGTGGATGAAGCTGTTAACGCTCACGTGTTGTTTTGTGGCAAGTTTAAAGCCAACCCGGCAGAACTCGTCGCCGACGGCATGAGACAGATGCTACGTAGGAGGTCCGGTGACTTGTTGCCGGTGAAGTCTAAGAAGTTCGGAAGATCTAAGACCACGTAGTTGTGTACACATCTTTTTCTCTCTTTCTTTTAGTGTGTTGCATATTGTATAATAGTATATTTAAAAAAATACAAAATCATTACACCCAAATAAGTGGTCAAATCTTACCAATGATTGAGAACGAGATTTTGTGAAAATGAACATAAATTCGGGAATGAAATGTTTTTGTTCCAATTTAATCCTGTTTGATAAAATTAGGAACGAGACGAAAATGGGAATGAGTGACTAATTAAAAGTATGTCTTTAACATATTCTGATCAAAGAAACGATGAAAGTAATACCATATACTTTACCATATACGTTATATGAACAAACAAAAACACCAATTGCGACGTTGCTTAAAAAAAACAAACAAAAATATACAGTACTTACACCTAAAAAATCTTTATAATATAAATCTTAACCCGCCAGCTTCAGTCTTCCATCTCTTTTGTAATAATAACCGAATGGAACTTTAAAGTCATGAATAATTTAGTTATATATACACAAAAAATAATTCCAAATATGCGAATGAATCCCATATGAAAATGGGATAAAACGATACTTTTGCCCACTTCAGTCACCAGTAATCTCTGCAAGAACAAAAGCCGTCTTTATAACGGTGAAACCTAGTTCGATCTCTCACTATGATCTCCCGCTCATACACTTTAGAGACGAGCTTGAAGAACGTGTGACAATCCTCACATACCCTCAGATTCTTCACTATCCGAATAACAACGCTCGAGCCTTTCTCTTGTTTTTCCTCATTCATCAAACCAAAGCAGAGTGCGAGCTTTTCGCTATGACATAGAACCAAATCCTTTTTTTCTTCCTCCTCTACATCCACCAAAACACTACCAGAGTCTGGAACATAACCGGTCACCTTCAGTTTACTTACAACCTCTTCTAGCTTTGCATAAATCTCAGCTGACTGTTCATGTCTCTTGTCACCAATGAGAAACTCGTATGATTTCCCGTTTAAGTCAATCCGGCTAAGACCTTTCTCCTTGTGCAAATTTTTTTCCTCCATTACTCGTCTAACGTTCCTTACATCGTCCCATCTTTGTTCTCTCGCGTAGATATTTGACATTAACACAAGAGCCCCGTCATGGTCTGGTTTTAGCTCGAGAATGTGTTTGGCTGCAAATTCACCTAACTCAAGGTCTCCGTGAACCCTACATGCTGACATCAGTGATCCCCATATGACTACGTTAGGCGGCATTGGCATTGATTCTATAACCTCAAGAGCTTCTCGTAAGCGATTAGCACGACCAAAGAGATCCACCATGCATCCATAATGCTCTAACTTAGGAGTAATGTTGTGTTCATTACTCATTGATGCAAAGATCTTCTTGCTTTCTTCGACTAATCCTGAGTGGCTACACCCATAAAGCACTGCTACAAAAGTAACTTCATTTGGCTCGACATTTTCCTGTTTCATTCGGGCAAATAAGATAAGCGCATCATTGGCTTCCCCATGCATAGAAAAGGCATTAATCATAGAGCTCCATGACACTACATTCTTCGTTGGCATCTTCTCAAACACATCTCTCGCTGCATCCAAACCTCCACATTTCGCATACATGTTGATGAGAGAATTATTTACTGTCAACGATGATTCAAACCCGTTAAGTTGCGTGTACTCGTGAACCCATACCGCTCTATCAAGAGTTCCGAGGTTTGCACAAGCTGATGTAACACTCCGCATGGTAATCTCATCAGGTTTCATCCCATAGCGACACATCTCCTCAAAAACTCTTAAAGCTTCTTGAGGATGATCACTTTCAGCATAAGCTGAAATCATCGTGGTCCAACACACCAAGTCTTTCTTTCCCATCTGGTCAAATATATCTCGAGCATCCTTAAGCCTCCCAGCTTTTGAAAACCCAGAAACCATGGCAGTCGAAACAAACAAGCTTCTCACTGACATCTTTACATAAAACTCCCTTGCCATATCCATACACCCTGCTCCAGCATACATAGTCACAAGAGCAGTCAGCAAATGAGTGTCCATCCTTACATCATTCTCTTTCAAAAAATCGTAAATCGCTCTGTTATATCTCGTATTTCCAGCACGCGCACATGAAGAGACAATATTACAGAGAATCATCTCATCTGGCATCACATTAGAACCCTTCATCTCCTCAAACAGCTTGAAAGCTTCATCTAAAAGACCGTATCGGCAATACCTGCAAACAAGCTTAAGTAAACAACTTTAAAGAAACACTAAAGAAACAGAGTAGTTTCATTATTTCTAACCTCTCAATCATAGTATTCCACGTAACAACATCTCTCTGGGACATTTCGTCGAACACGTTGCGCGCCTCGACAATCCTACCGCAAGACGCGTACATGTCCATAACACCAGTCTTTACAAACGGGTCGGATAATGTCGCCATCTTCAACGCAAGGCAGTGAAGCTTGATACCCTCGAAAAAGGCCGAGACTTTAGAGACTGCTTTAAGAATGGGAGGGAAACTGAACTGATCGAGACGACCACCGGCATGTCGAATCCTCCGGTAGAACAGGATCGTCGCACTAAATTCACCGGAACGAGAGAGATTCCGGAGAAGAGGATTGAACACAATGGACTGCGGCGGAGAAGGAACAGATGACAAGACGGAGAGAGCGTAGGTGAGACTCATTAGAGGAAGAAGCACTGATGTCTTGATAAGAGTCTGAGATTTTCACTCAGACATTTGGTCGAACACCTAATGGACATTGCACATTTTATATTCAGTCCGAACCTAAACTGTTTTACGAAAATCTCTTTTTTAAAAATAGATGAAATTTACCGGTAAGGCAACGGTTAAGAGACGTTTACGATTTCGGAGAGGAAGCTGGGTGATGGAGATGTCGACGGTGACAGTAAGAAGATGCAAATCGTGGAGACTGTATAAAAGTAAAAACATTTACCGTACGAACATATGTAAAATTTTGTAAACAATCAAGAGCAGAATTAAAACATCACGTAAAACACAAAAGACGAAATAATAATATTTTAATTAAGATGTAATTCAATTAATAGAAAATTAACACATGGATAATAAGTCTTTTTTTTAAATTTGTAAAAAATTCCAAAAACTCCAAAATAGGAGATCATTATATTCTTTCTCTTATTTTTTTTTCTTTATATTTATCTAAATTTACAAAAAATACTTCAAAAACCCACTAATAATAATGTTCTAAATAAAATAAATATATATATATATATTATTATTTTAATAATAGATCTCTTAAATTTTAAGAAAATAATCCCAATATTTACGAAATTTGAGAAAAATAGACTGTTGTTTTCTAAATTAAGTTAATATAATTTTTTAAATATTTATTATTAATAATAGTATTTGTTTAGTTAGTAACAATTTATATTAATTTATTATAACACATTCTATACGCATATTTTTTTCTTCTCTCTCATTATTACTGTTTACTTTCTCTCTAGAAACTTAAGATTTTTCTTTTTGATATTTGCCTTCCGGCCGTCGGTTTTGCCGGTCTAGACTTTCTTATTCTTTTTTGCTTGTAAATATCGGCTTTTTTCGGCTTTTCTTCCGTTTTCAGATGTTTCTGTACGGCTTGTCCATTTTTGTTTTCCGAATTATTGGAACATTTCCCCTTCCTCTTGTTTTAAATCTCTGTTTCCATTGATGATCAGATTTTTCTCTTTTTTTTCCGCTGTTCGAAACTTCTTTTTTTTTTTGAGATATAAATCTTTGCTTCCAATTTGGTTCCTCTATTAAGCAAAGTTTTCTCTTACAAAATTGAATTTTCGAGTTTTTGATTAGATTGTTGATTAGGTATCAGCTCGTTTTGCGGCTTAATCAGTTGCAATCTTCTCTTGGATAAAACTCCGGTGAAACGAAGGTTGAAATCTCTTCGAGATGGCGGAGGAAGGTTCATGCACAGATCGGAGTTTTGAAGCCTAATCTTCTACGGCAAGCTCTGGTATTCGGCGGCATAGTCTAGATAGGCAAAAATCAAGCTTGGCGGCTAAGGTATCGTGCATCATTGAAAACAGTATATGGGCTAGGGTTGGGCCTGGTTGTTTTCTTGATTTTGTTATCTATTAGTAAATGGGCCTGTTTCTTGATGTATTTCTGATCTTTGTATGTTTGTCTTTTGGGCTTATGAATGAAATGTGGTATAAGACGGAAAAAAAAACACATTTTATTACTAAATTTGTATATTATCAATGAATCAATTATTTATATATATACATTTTTTATTTAATATATTATTCATTGAAAATTTTATGATTATTTTTGTTAAATAACTTATAATCTGTATTTTAATATATTTAATAACATTATCTTTTAAATTTAAAAATTTTATTTATCATTTCTATATATATATATATTCACATCATATCGACTATTTTGTTAGTTTCTTATAGTTTTGAAAATTAAATTCTAAAATTTTTAAACAACGTTAATATTTTTTGTTAATAACTCTTAACTTTCTATTAATAAGTTATTTTTTTACACAAATGATTTTATCTTATATATACTTGCATATTATATTCATATCAAACATTTTACCTTTTAAATCTATCTAAAAATACACAGATTTTGTTTTCTAAAATATATTTTACTCTTATTTAAAGTTTTTAGGTATTTACTGAGAAACTACTAAAATAAAATTTACTAATTTAATTAAATAATAGTTTTATATTCATATCAAAATCTATATTTAAATAATCTTTTAGCTTCCAAAAATTCAACAAACATTTTTTTTTACAAAACTGACATACTTTGTTTCTGAACAATAAAATAATTCAATTTAATATTTTATTTTCAATAATTTATAATATTTTATATGTGATATTTAAATTTTAATGTATATTATTAATTTTATAGTAAAATTTCAATTTTCAGAACAAATGCAAGCATGTTACAAATTTCAAGATTTAAAAAATTACTGATAATAATCAATAGATCATATAATACTTAAAATAAATGAAAACTCCCAAAAAAACTCATGGAAGTGTGTCTCCATTTCCTTTTTTATATCAGCCTGATTCTGTAGCATCTCTCCTGATTTTTCTCTGATTTCTTTGATAGAGTTGCGAGCTTGTCGTATGGTGATTGCTTTGTAGAAACTTTTATTGTTTCCATCGCCAATGGAGAGCCAATGCAGCTTTGACTTTTGCTTTAGATATCTCTCTTCTAACTCGGCTAGGTGATGCCATTTTTCATAAGCTCGTGCTTCTACAGACATCATAACTGCAGTTGGATCCTTTGCTGTCTCTTCCTGTCTTTCGCTGAGCTCTGTATAGACCTGCTTTGTTCTTTTGGTTAAGTCTGCTGTGAGATCTTTCCCCATCTTCTTCATCTCAGGCTTTAAACCTTTTAGCTTCTTTGAAAAACGGTATAGCGCAGATGTGGAGTGGAAGATAGTCTCAGTTTCGTTCCAATAATCCTCCATAACACTTTGGAATCTCTGTGTTCCAGCCACTGCATTGATAAATTTGAAAGGCTTACGTGGTCTCCAACTTCCTTCTTTGATTATAATCCGGCATCAGAGGTGATCAGAGCATCCTCCTGCTTCGAAAACCCCAAAGGTGTTAGGGTAATTGTGCTGCCAAGTTTCATTAACCAATACACGATCAAGCTTTTTGCAAATAATGCCTTCTTCTCTTTTGTTGCACCAAGTATAAAGTGGTCCGTAAGGGTGCATATCACTTAAGGAGCAGAGACGAACTGTATCTTGAAAGTCCTTCATACCATTTGTCACTGTCGGAGATGTTTCAAAACAAGAGTGCTCATTTAGCTCCAAAGTTTCATTGAAATCGCCATAGATCATCCAGGGTTTATTTCGAAACAGAGGAGATGCATGGTGATGTTGGATAACTTTCCACAAACTTTTCCTTTCCTCCTCCGAATTTAATGTATAGACAAACGAGCAAAAGAATTCCTCCTCCAGTCCATCTATTTTTACTGAGCAAGTGATCATTTGACAACTTGTGAAACAAGGAGTCATTCGAACATTTGGTCTCCATAGTACCCAAATTCGTCCTTTCCGATTGGAGTCGTAGTTCGAGATAGATGACCAATCTCTGAACACATTTTCAATGATACTAGCTGCCTTTTTTTCCTTTACACGTGTCTCAAGAAGACACCCAATTTGTAGATTATATTTGTTTACCCAGTCGCGAACTATGGAATGTTTATTCATCTTGTTGAAACCACGAACATTCCAGAAAAAACTTGACATGATTATTTGTTGGGGGGAATCCTATTTCTCTAAGCATTTTGGGTATCATCCCTTGGTGCTTGAGGAATCTGATTCGAAACAAATTTGTGCGCGGCTTTTGATTCTCTAGGAAGAGATATACGAGTTGGCACAGTGCCATTTCTCTTTGCCAGTGTGTCATTCACTCTCTGAGTAACAGCTACCTTGGTGTCATCATCCAATGTTCTGATCTCCTCATCTTGTGTCTCTTTCACTCCTTCTTTCTCCTCCTCGGGACAACTGAGAGCTGCGTAGGAGTTAGACAGCATAGAGTGAACCGGGAAACTATCCTCGGCTCTAGTATCTCTCGATAGTTTTGTGGGAGTAATCCAACCTGCTTCTTCCTCTGGCTTTTCTGGGTCAGGATTGTCTGTGGCTGTCTCTGAGCTGCTTTCTCTCCGGTTGGTCTTGTTCTCTGTGTCCTTTGATTGTGCGCTTTCGTGTCCAGGAAGGCCAGAGTTGTTTTCAGTCGTCCGTTTCTCCTGTGATTTCATAGGATATTTTTTCGATTTCCCGGTAGCACATGCCTCCTCCAAGTGTCCCCATTTCATGCAGACTCTACAACGAGCAGGCAGCCACGGGTAGGAGTAGGTGACAGTTGTATCAAGTTCCCCTTCTTCCTCACTTGTGAAAGTGAAAGAGTTTGGTAGTTCCTTGATAAGGTCTGCTTCTACAAGAAGCTGGGCTTCATCAAAACTGAGACAAGCCTCTGTTTTTGGGTGTATCTTTTTCAGTTTTCCAACTCCGGATGCAAGAAACTCGAAACCTTTCTCTGAGAACATCGTGGGTGGGACATTTTTCAGGATGATCCAGAGTGGCATAGATGTCAGTACTGGTTGTTTTGTCTCTGCAAACGGTGTCCATTGTGAGACCACCATTGGTATATTAACAATGTTCCACATACCTCTATTGAGGACTCGTTTTCGAATAGCCGCGTTTATGATTTTGAATTTCACTTGTGTTTTTGTCTACCACGAAAACATCAATCATCATAGTTTTATCTCCCAATCTCCAAATACTGTTGACGACCTTATGGATCTTAGCCACATGAGGCGCTGTGTGCATGAATTTGCCGATTACAAAATCCTCCCAAAGTGGCTTTGGGTCCACAAACACCTCCTTCGGTACGACCACTTTGTTCTCGCCATTCACTTCCCGCATAACAAACTCTTTACGTGTGAATTCTCGTGTTTGAACTATATTAGCCCATGATTTTTTCAGTGTCGTTTGTCTCTGTCTTTGCGCCCATCTGTCCTTCCTTACACGAGGATGATTTTGTAACGACCCAGGCCCGCAGGCCCAGGAAGGCCCAAGAAGTGAAGGTGCCAAAAACCTTAATCTCCTTATTTTAATATCCTATCTTTTTTCTTCTTTTCACCAAAAACCTAAAACAAAAGAGAATTTTTGCAGAAATCAATCCGTCAAGAAGTAATTTCGTGGATCTGTCTCAGCCATCCTCTAGATCGGCCATTTTAGCATCAGAATCCGTCGAAGGTAATCTCCA
>ASZH01045114.1:0-10426 GCA_000411075.1 Sisymbrium irio | reverse complement strand
TAGGATATGCGAGTAATCATATTTTAACTTTCCTATATATATAAAATAAAAATAATAAATAATGAGATATATTATATAATTTCATCATATATATAAAAATTAAACTATCAATACATCTTAGATTATAACCTATATAAAAATATAATTTTAACTAAAAAATAGCATTTTCTCTCATAATATATTGAAACTATCATATATGTAATAAATTATAAAAAGATTATAACGGTTAGACTTTGATAAAAAATTCCATTCGGTCCAAATACTAATTTAGTGTTAAACAACTGAAACTAAAAAATATTATTAGGTTTTACTAACTTTTTATATATTAATTTATTTAATTTTAATAAATCAAGTATCTATATTTATAAAATCAAATATTTAAAAATAAAATAGAAAAATAACTCGTGTGCCGACACACGGATCCGAGTCTAGTATATCCCTAAATCTGAATACTCATAAATCTGAATTGACTGAACCGAACCCGAACTCCCAAATCAATTGGATTCTTCTAATTCCATGTAGCCTGTAAAGGGACAACAAACAAATTTTACATAGAAATCAAGATTAGCAATTCATTCACCTTTAAAACTAGTATAAAATATTCAACTAGTACAACTAGTTATATGATAGATTTTTTTTTTTTTGGATTGTAGGGTGATGAATATGTTATAAAATCAATGCAACCACTTGATTTTTTCTTCGAACAGAAAAATTATGGAAAGGGATCCAATTCACAAAAAAAATTCTTTCAATAAACATGCATGAAAACTATTACGAAATTGGAAGAAAATTTACTAAATGTACAATTTATTCTTAACTAACTCAAAAGTCAACAATAATTGAAAAGAAAACTCATTAAAAATTTGAAATTGAATTACCAAATTAGAATCTCAATATTGAAAATTTTATTTTATGTAAATCAAAAACATAGAAATATGAGAAGAAATGACTAAAAATATTAAAAATATTCAATTTAAGTAAATTTTGTTTTGGACAAGATAAACATTTAAGTATAAGTAGAATTAGTGGTATAATTCAATTGAACAAAAAAACATTAAACACATGTGCCATAAAATAATTTAAATATAATAAAAATTTAAAATATGCACCATAAAAAAATTAATTAATAGATACTAAATTGAAAAGAGTTTTACTAGTTAAAATCTATAATAGTTATATCCTACTTTTTTAAATTAAGAAATTTTAGTTGTACTTATAAGATTAAATATATAAACTACATTTGAAATATTATAGTAACATCATATGTTAAACAAAAATGTTGATGATTTGTTTTCAATAATTAGCATGATTAACATTACAAACTAACATTTGAAGTATAAGGTAAATTATATAAAATTTAAGATGTTGGTGTAACCAACAAACAAAATTCGAATTTACTAAGATGATTTAGACGTCAAGTTTTACTCTACAAATCAATATAGATTTGTTATTGCCTATTTCTTCACAAATATGTTTAAACATATTGATTTAGATGATAAACATTTTCACAGTTGTATCAATTATACCAAACATGTTTGGTTGTACTTTTAAATCAAAATATATAAACTACATTTAAAACATTATAGTAACATGATATGCTAAAAATATGATGGTGACTTATTTTCAATAATTAGCATGATTACCATTTAAATTTAACATTGGAAGTGTAAGAAATAATATGTAATAGTTAAGATGTTAATCCAATCAATGACCAAATTTTGAGTTTTTAAGATGATTAGATTTCAAATATTTTTTATAAACCATTATTGATTTGTTATTCTTCGTTTTATTTAGATTTATGTTTAAATATGTTGAAGTTAGGAGACAACTTTGGAGTTGAAGATGTCATACTACTTTTGAAATCTGTTTATAGAGTAACCCAGAAAACATGCATATTATGAGAAAATGGATCTACTATAAGATAAATACTACAATATATGTAGAAAATATCTACAATATTTAACTCATAATATGCCTATTTTCTGGGATACTCTATAAATATAACATGTCTAGTTTTAAAAGCAGTATGACATCTTCAACTCCAAAGTTGCATAGTAGCTTTAATATTTTTAAACATAACTCTAAATGGAATAAAGAAAAACAAATCAATACTGGTTTTTAAAGAAAAGTTTAATATCTAAATCATGTAAAAAAATTTTAACTTTGGTTTTAAACTTTGGTCATTGGTTGGATTAATATCTTAATTATCACATATTCTACTTTACACTTTAAATGCTAGTCTAAAATGGTAACCATACTAATTATTAAAAATAAGTCACCATCATATTTTTTAACATATCATTATATAATATTTTAAATATAGTTTATATACTTAATCCCATAAGTACAACCAAATATGTTTGGTCTATTACAACTGTTAAATTTTTTAACATCTAAATTAATATGTTTAAATATATTTGAAAATGAAATAGGAAATAACAAATCAATATTGGTTTATATAGAAAAGTTGACAAAATTACATTAATATCTTAACTTTTACATAATCTACCCTATACTTCAAAAGTTAGTTTGAAATGTTAACTATGCTAATTATTGAAAAACAACACCAACAGTTTTTTAGACATATGATGTTACTAGAATGTGTTAAATGTAGTTTCTATATTTAATATCATAAGTACAACTAAATTTTTTTAATTTAAAGTATGATAACTAATTATAGTTTTAAACTACCAAAGTAAAACTCTTTTCAACTTGGTATCAAATTGGTATAACTCTTTGTTAAATAAATCATTGTTTTATTATTTTTACGGTGCATGTTTTAAATATTTATTATATATAAATTATTTTGTGGCATCCATATAATTGTTTTTTTTTTCAGTTGAGCTGTTCTACTAGTTATAGTTGTACTTGAATGCTTATCTTTTTTTAAACAAAATTTACTTATATTATATGTCATTAGAACACAATTTACTTCTAGTATATGTCATTCTTCTCATATTTATACGCTTTTATTTATATTAAATAAAGATTTCAATTTGAAATTTTAATTTCGCAATTTCAGTTTAAAAATTGTTAATGAGTTTTTTTAATATTTTTGTTGAATTTTGAGTTACCCAAAATTATATGTACATTTAATACTTATTTTTATGAATCTAACTAGGTCTAGACATAAAAACCGAATCAGATTACCCTAACCCAAAACCAAACCAAAATGTATTAGTTCACTCAAAACACACACACACACACACACATACATATATATATATATATAATTAATTAAAGCTTAGCAAAACCAATCCTGAATCGGCAAACCCAAAAAAACCCAAACCAAAAACATATAGGTACATATTTGGTAGAAAAATGCTGTATCCAAACTATCCGGAACTGATCTTATACGATCCAAAACCGATCCCAATACTTAAATGTCCAGGGTTAAATCTATCAAAGTTTTACATTAAAATTTCATGAATTCTAGAGGTCAAATGGTAATAAATCATACAGGTTATAAGTCCTGTGATTTTTGATATTCGGTTTGGTTCCGGATATTGGATCGGTTCTCAACTTTTTTAATCTAATAAATACTCAAATTATTTTTGGTTTAGCTTTGATTTGGTTTATGATCGATTCAAATATAATAAACAATATATGTAAATTACATTTGGTTTTAAAAAAGTTTGAATATATTTATATCCGAAATAAAAAAATTTTACTCGATTGAATTTTAAATATTAATTATAACTGAATCATATACTGTTAATCAGTAAGTAATAAAACATATTGATATATGTATATATAATTTCAGATACTTGGGTAATTAATTCGGTTCTTGGTTATCAATAGAGAGAACACTGGTTCTTTACTTTCTCATCACCCTGAAAAAAAATACAGTTCTAGTAATAGTATAATATAACTAGTTGTATTAGTTGGACAAATCATGATAGTCTTACTAATTGTGCTAGTTGAACACTCAAACTGGTCATATTAGTTGTATTAGTGGTATAAGTCAAACTAATTATACAAGACATATTAGTTGTACTAGCTATACTAATTATACTAATCATATTAGTTAAACTAGTCGATTTTCATCCTAGATTCATAATCATCATACAGTTTGTGACGGTTATGAAGGTGAAAGAATGGTTGGCGAAAGAATATGTAAACGTCCATATTGTCATTACCTTTCATGTTGAATGGGTAGATATGCATAATATATGATTGAATTTCGCAATATTTCAACTTCGTTATAGTTTTCGTGAACCTGTATTGAAAGAGTCTTGCTTGTGGTTTGGATTCCTTTCCATAATTGTAGGTTGGAAGAAAAAATCAAGATGGTGCATTAGTTCTATAAAATATTCATCACCCTGGAAAAAAATACATATAATATAACTAGGTATACCAATTGGATATTTTATGCTAATTACTTATCGTATTAATTGTATTGATAAATTCATACTAGTTGTGCTAATTATATTTGATTTAAATTTAATAGAATGAATCGGGTTGCTGAATTATTTATTTTTATTAGTTAATAAGTAAAGACAAATTAAAAATTTCATCCTTTTTGTTAAAAACAAAAAAAAATAAAAATAATCAAATATAAGAAGGTGATTTGAGAAAAGTGTCCAGAATCACCAAATTGATCCTTCGCTAAACCGAAATAACAAACTGAGATTGAAAACGTAGACCAAAAGGTCTCTGGTGCATCAGAAACAAGTTTAGTCGGATTAGTCTAATTCCTTAAGCCTCTAAAGGGAAAACAAACAAATCGAGCAACTCATTCACCTTGAATCCATCAACTCTTTAGACTACACAATGAAACAAAAATATTCAAAAATTACGGAACATGATTATTGCAAACTATAAAATGAGGTTCTTTTAACCATTTAATTGAATCAAATAGAAATAATAATGGTAAAGACGGTTCTAATTCATTGAAGCTCTGGAGTGTTTATTAGGGACTACGTCTAGCATGGGATAAGAGGATACTCTGCTAGAACTTAAGGTCGATTCGGAGTTGGTAGTTAGTTTTTTGAAAATAGGGATCAGTGACACTCATCTATATCTTTTGAAGGATTGGACAGTTCAAATAGATCATGTGCATAGAGAAACTAGGGTTGGGCATTCGGATATCCATTCGGATTCGGTTCGGGGCTAATTCGGATTTGAGTTTTGAAATACCAAAAATTGATCCCATTCGGGTATTTTAAAAATTCAGTTCGATTTCGGTTCGGTTTTCCTCGGGTTCGGTCCGGTTTTAGTAACAATTACTAAAATTCCATTAAACCCAACAACCATTTGGGTTCGGTTCTAAATCGGATTTTGGGACCCTAATTACTTATCTTAAATTAAAATTGTTTTACACTTAAAAAGAAATTATCAAAGTTCAAAAGTTGAATACTTATAATAATACAAACCATTCAAATTCAAATAATTCAAATTTAAACGTCAAGAAATTTCAAACTTCAAATGCAAACTTCAAACCGTATAGTCTAAACTTCAAAACGTCTTATCCAAAATTTCATTTTTCTTTAAAATATTACATTTTCAAACTTGAAAAAAAGAAAAAATGAGACAAAAATGAAGACATATAAAGACAAAACTATACAAAAACTAAAGATAGAAAGACAGAAATATATATCGAACAAAAATGTTATATTTGAAGAAAATATGGTTGAATTTTGAAAAATATAACTAAGTGTTTTCTAATATTTTTTTGTTTCTTAGGTATTTTAGTTAGTTAGTCTTAAAATAACTGATAACTTTAATTTATAATTATATTTTTGAGTATTTTGAGTTATTTTAAATATATATATAATTGAAAATTTTAGAAATGTTTTGGATACTCGTTCTGTTCTCTGTTCGGATTCGGGTTTTGAAATACCAAAATTTTAGATCCATTTAGGTATTTTGTCAGTTCCAGTTCAGTTCGATTCTATTTTTTTGGGTTGGGTTCAGTTCGGATTTTTGGGTTCGGATATTTTTCCCAGACCTAAAAAAAACTAATCATCTGGACAGATGGTTTAGTTAACCATGCTTTTAGTCAGTCTATTTGATTATGTCCTACTGTTATATCTATTTTAAAAATGTTCGTGCCTCAATATATCCACGTCCGGTCTGTTTGTATTGTTTTTTTTTAAATAAATAACGTCTCTGAAAACCCATGTGTCCATATGTTGTTGGACTGAGCGAAAACACAAATACCTTTATGGGTTTTAAGAGACGTTATTATTGTTCCTAGGTATCAAACCCGTGCGGTATCGCATGGCATCAAATCCTTTTGTTTAAAGTGTATGAGTATATGTGGGAACAAATCATTTTATTTAAAATTTTAATATAATTTTTAAATAAGATCATTTTTGAAAATAATATAGAATTTTGATTAGAAATTTTTTCTGTTTAAAAAGTAATGCTGTAATTTTTATTTCTATTCTTCAATAATAACTGAGTTATAATATTGATAAATAATATTTTTTTCCATGTCACCGTGTCCCATCTCTCTCTTCCTCTGTGATTGTCTGCAACCCTTAGCCTTCCCTTGCGGTTTCTTCACTGGCCGGCGTCAGCTCCGACGTTGGCCGTACTCCTCCTTTCTTTTGCTGTTTATTTTATGTATTATTTGAAAAAAGTTAACAACATTCGACAAACAATGCACAAACAGGTGCATAGTATTGGCGATGCTTCTCCATCTTCTCCGGTGGATCTTTGCCGATCTCTTCCATTATTGTTAAGCAAGAGTATGCGGTTGAAATGGTGATGATTTTTTCACTCTCATGGTGGTTTCTGTTCCAGTTTGCTGCTACTTGTATTATGACGATGGTGGTTTAGATCGGGATAATGTTGATATTATACGGTGGTGTAGTTCACCTCTTCGATTTCATAACTTCAATAGTGAACCATCAAGGAGCGAATTCTTCAGGTTTGGTTTTCCATCTTCACATCCTTTCGATGTAACCAATCACGAAGTTGCTTCATCTTCTTCGCGAAGAGCATTTGTCCCATATCAACTATTTAATCCTGGTTTGATCAGTTGTGTGGGTTTTAGTCCGTTGAGCGAATCCGCTGGCGGTTGCCTAAATAATTTGGAAATCGCTAAACCGCCTTGGAATTCATCATATTTCAATGCTCTTCTCTGGTTTCTTTGTTGTGTTATTCATTTTTGGACAATCACGAGTTCTTCCATCAATGTTAAAGATCCAGGTCTACACAAAAATACGAGTCAATTGGGAAGTGATTTCCAACCAGAAAATACCGTAATCCTAAAGACATCAGGTATTGTCGTTTCATTTCTAGTTTGCTGAGAGGAAATGGCCATATATTTACGGGAATGCTTGGAAGGAGGATTGGTTACGTTGATCTTATGGAGAAGATAGTGATAAAGGATTATTTTGAGTAGTCGAACTTCCAGAACTAATTTCAGGCGTGATGGATTCTACTGATGTGGTTAAGGAAAAGCCTCAAAAGAAAAAACGGTGACCACCGCAATAACCACCATGGATTATTACAGAGGAATTTGAGGGCCATAAGATAAGAATCAGAAGATGGTTACACTCATACACGAAAGCATGGGTTTTTTTTATAATCAAAAAAAATTATTTCTCTTTATACAGGAGAGTTCCGATCAATTTGAAGGTTTTGCGATGTAACGGATGGATCGCAGCCTCTGATTTTTGAATGTGTAATAGGATTTTCATCTATGATAAAAAGATGTTTCCCAAGCAAGAAAATTATCCAACCTTGACAGATAAAACACAAATGATCAAGATTTTTTTTAGAACGGCGGCCGTTTTTTCTTTTTCTGTTTACGTTACGAATCTTTGATTGTAATTTTTGTAATTTCAATGCACATCATATTGTAATCTCTGATTTATATTAATAAATTTTATTTTACTCGGAAAAAAAAAATAGAGTTATAATATTTTTAAATTGTCAAGATCTATTATTTGAATTTCAATTAATACATATTAAATAAAAAATATATTAATAAGTAAAATATTAAATTAAATTCAATTATACTGTAAAGTAAAATGATAACTTAAAACAACACAAGTAACAGTCATGATGTTTCAAGTCATATAAAAAATTTTTTTCCAAATACATGATTACATGATAACACAAATGTAACACTTTAAGATAATTTATTTAAAACCATATTCTTCTTGGCATATTAGGGTAAGATAAATTTACCATTGAATTTTTGGTTTTAATTTGTTAATTTCTGAAATTGATCATTGTTGAGAAAATGAAATTCTCTAATGGTATTGACACTATTGCTTCATCTATGATTCAAAACTTGAATGGTCAAGTAAAACGATGATCTGATATTCTTTACATTAGAAGTCTTCCAAACTTCAAAATCACTAATTAAAAAGATACACCTTTCATGTATTGAATCTCAAATTGTTGAATATATTTACTATTAATTATAGAAATTTAGAGAAAATCAAATTTAAAGTAATTTTATTGATTAAAAGATGATGTAAAATGCATACTTTTTCATCTAAGAAAAGAAATTCTAGACTTAAAACTTCGTCAAATATCTTTGGATTTATAACTTCCCAAAAGGAGTCTTACAAAAATAGACCCCTCAAATTGGTCAATTATAAAAGTGACGATTATTTTTTGTCTCTCTAACAAATGTCATTTTCTCTCATTCTCACCGTTATGTCCACTAGATAATCACAAAAATGCCATTTCTTTTTAATTATCTATTATTTTCTCGAAATGAATAATTACACTCACATCCTCATATTCTTCATTTATTTACGTAAATATCACTATCATCAATTTTTCAACCACCATGAACAACCAAATTTGAAGATTTTAATGCTTCAACCACCTGAATTTTTGAGATTAAACCACATCTAATGCCCTCACAACCTTAGTTTCTTCCATTTCCTCTTCATTTTCATCCCGAAAAATTCATATTTTTCATTATCAAAATTTCAAATGCTTTCATCTTGTGATATGTGGTGACTCTTCCATAAATATCAGCTGGGCTTTATCGGTGGTGATTTTAATTGACGTTATGGGTGTTTAACGAAGCCAAACAACCACTCATAAGGTAAATTTCTGTAGATTTAGTTAATTTCATATCTGTTCTGTGAAAGTAGACTTCAAATGAAGTCAACTCCAAACGAAGTCTACCAATTAAGTCTACCAATTAAGTCTACTTTTGACTAGTTTTGCAATTAAAAATTATCTCGATTTTTGAGCCATAGACTTCTACTGTAGTCTATTAAATTCCTTTTGAAAACAAAAAAACAGAGAGTAGACTGTCGAATAAAGTCTACTGCGCAGACTTTGTTTGGAGTCTACTAGTGGTTAGTTTTGCAATTGACCAAAATCTTGATTTTTTTTACGTAGACTTCATCTGAAGTCTGACAGGTAGTAGACTTCATCTGAAGTCTTAATGGTAGTAGACTTCATCTGAAGTGTACCGTGATTTGAGTAGACTTCGTCTGAAGTCTAACGTGGTTAGTTTTGGGGGTTGACCAAAATAATAAAACATTGACCGACAAAAGAATTATTTAAATTAATTAGTAGACGAAGTCTTATCTAAATATTTCGAAGTAGACTTTAGACGAAGTCTTCTTTAATTATTTCGTCAACCCCAAAACTAACCATATTAGACGGACAACGAAATCTACTAAAAGTCAAAATTGGTCAATTGCAAAACTGACCAGTACGAAGTCTACTTTCGAATATGAAGTCTACTCCAAAGTCAATGGTTTGGTCAATTGAAAATTTAACCACAATAGACTTCAGTTGAAGTCTACGTTTAGGATATCATGTTGAAGTCTACGCTTTAATATTGCATTTAATTGCAAAACTAACCGGACAATTAACAAAGGCAGACTATTTTAGTAGACTTCGTTTGAAGTCTACCTTTGTTAATTTTTAATTGCAAATTTAGACCCCTCCGTTTTAGTAGACTTCATCTGCAGTGTACATGTTTTATTTTGTTTTGAAGTCTGTATATCTTCTTAATGCAGTTTAAGCATATTTATAATGTATTTTTTTACATTTTCTTGCTTTATTGGTCTGTATATGTTATATACTTGCTTATGTATGATTTTAGCATAATTATATATTATTCATTTGGAGAAATCAAGTTTTTTATTAAATTAGACAGTTAGGTTATATTAAGTAGACATACATGTGAAGTTTACGTGTTCGACTTCGTGTGGAAGTCTGTGTATCTTGTTAATGCATTTTAAGCATATTTATAAAAATAAAATTTACATTTTCTTGTTTTAGTGGTCTTTATATATTATGTTATTGCCTATGGATGCTTTTAACATAAAATTATATCATACATTTAGATAAATCAAGTTTTTGGTTAAATTAGGCAGTTAGATTATTGATATGAGACTTATTTGAGAAGTCTATCGGTTAAATTTTAATGTAAATTCTACTTTTTTACTTGTATATCTTAGAGAAAATTGTTCAAATACATGTTATTCAT
>ASZH01045113.1:0-10386 GCA_000411075.1 Sisymbrium irio | reverse complement strand
TTTAATCCTATGTGGACACTCTCAATGACATTTAGCCTCAATTTTTATATATTAAAGATATTATTTTAAATTAAAAAAATTTCATAATATAATATTATATTGATTTTTCTTTTAATAAAAAATTGTAGAATATTTTTTATTTTATATTTAAAATTAGAATATTTTCTAATCTCATATTTAGTTATTTTTTGTTAAATAGAAATTTATAGATAATTTCCTTTTCTTATCTAATTTGATATGATTAATACAATTAAAAAATTAAAAAATTTCTTAAATTGTAATGATGATGTGGAAGAATACTATTGGTGGTTAAAATTTTTTTAATCCTGTGTGGACACTCTCAATGGCATTTAGCCTCAATTTTTATATATTAATAGATGAGGGTATAACTTATATTTTATATAAAAAGAGGAGGAAACATTCGAGAAAAGGAAAGAAAAATTGTAAGTAAAGACAAGAGACTAAAAGCAACTAAGATTATTGCTATCGACGAAATAATTCAACGAGGATTTGTAGCTTGATAGTCTTTTATTTAAGTATGTGTATTTGCTTTCAATATCAAAATCAATAAAACAACAGTTTTATTCTTTATTTCCGTGTTTTCCGTAATTTTACAATTATCCGATTAATTTCCTCTTAAATAATACATGTGTACAATGATATCTAAGGTTTCTCAAAATTTGTGTAGTCTTTTTACTACGTTTTTAAACAAAAAATATTGTGTAATACCTCTCACACACCACTCAATGGAGATGATCACAATTCTTGATAGATTTAGATCCTTGTTAATTTTCTCTCCCGAAATAATGTACTCACAACTACTTATATGTATAATTTCATGTAATATATTTTCATGTAATCTAATGGATAACAAAAAAAAAAACTTAATTAAACAAATTTAGTCACAAATAATACAGTATTTTTTAAAATATCAGCTTTTTTTTTACAATAGCCGATAAACCATAGAACTTTATTTTAGGTTAATAAATTTTAGTTAAAAATCAATTTCAAAGTATTTTTCTACTTAAAAAGAAAACTAGGCCGTTCATCTATGTGCTATGCATTGAGATTTTTTAAATTCTATTTCTAGAAAAATATATAATCAATAATATTTCCTGATCATTTATTTTATATTCATAATAGTAATCTTATATATATTACAATATATTTATTTAATTACTAAATTTACATATTATTATCCATGAATCAGTTATTTACATATATAAAATTTTATTTCATATATTTTCATTTAAATTATTATAATTTTTAATAAAAAGTTATAGTTTATCTTTTTAGTATATTTAATAAAATTATATTCTAAATTTATAGATTTCATTTATTTAATATATATATATATATATTATTTTTTATTTTCTTATGGTTTAAAAAATAAAATTCTAACATTTTCTGTAATGTTAATTTTGTTTGTGTGAATAACTTCATATCTTCTATCAACAAGTTATATTTCTTCTCGTATATTATATCTTATAAATATTTTCATAATAGATTTGTATTGAATATTTTAACCTCTCAAAATTATCTTGACGTACAAAATTGTCTTTTAAAAATGTTATTCTTTTCATTTGGAGCTTTTTTAGTTATATATTAGTTGAAAAACTATCAAAATAGTAATCTTATTTATTAAATATATAATTTTCACTCACATCAATATTTATATAATTCTCAATATTTAACTAATTTTATAGTTTCAAAACAAATCAACAAAAAAATCAGATACTTTTACAAAACAGACATAATTGTTTTTGAAAAAAATATAATAACCAATTTAACATTTTAATTTCAAAAAAAAATCTGATATTTAAAATTTTGTATGTAATATTAAGTTTACGGTAAAATTTCAATTTCTAGAATAAATTCAATAATGTTGACAAACTTCAATATTTGAAAATTTTCTCTCAATCTCTAAATGAACTTTTATTATTGTTTTTCTCTTGATAAATTTATCAAATATTTTAATTTATATATATATATATATTATATATATAATTTTTTGGTTAAAAGACTCTAATGTCTAATGCTGAAAATACCATTAACTTAATTAGTTCAAGTCGTTAGATTTGTTATCACGATTGTTTTATAAATTTTTGAAAATAATTTGAGAACTAAGTGAAATTAATGAATAATATTTTTTATTAGTTTCATAACTAATTACAATGATCTACTGTATTTAAATTAATTTAAATAATAATTAAAGAATTTGAAATTTCTTATTAACATAGTCTCATATCCATTTTATTCAAATACTAAAAAATAAAGATATAAAAATTATATTTAAATTTATAAATATAAATATAAATATTTTATTAATATAAATTTACAGATAATTTTTATATTTTATATTTTTATTAAATACTCTTAGATGTAGCTATTAATTAATTTTATTCTATTTTTTGTCACTAATATCTGTCATAGGTTATACAGTTAACTATACAAATGAATTAATTATTTTAAATCAGAAATTTTTAGTCTAATATTAAGTTGATTTCTTGTTTGATAAAAATTTTATAGATAACTTCATTATTTTATATTTAAAATTATAAAGTTTCTTAGTATAATATTAAGTTTATTTTTGTTAAATAGAATAATTTTTTTATCGTATCTATATTTTTATCAATAATAAAATTTTAATTTAAATGACAATGTAGAATGATACTATTAGTGTTTTTAAAAACTAATTTATAGATATTTTCTGAAACTTTCTATTTATTTTTAAAAGAAACCTAAATTAATAAACCTAAATAGAAACAAGTTTGCAAGCGATGAACTTGATAGATAAAACTCTAGAATCCACCAGAAAAAATAATAGTTCAACTTTGATTAGTAATTATTAGGTTTTCTGTTACACATCACTAGTGATCATATTTATAACTAGAACCCAAAACATAAAATAAGAATACAGTAGCCAAAATTCTGAAAAGGAACAATTTGATTAAATATTTTAAAAGAATATTTTAAGGTCTCCTGCATCAAGAATGATACTATTGATTATTTTAAAATTTTAATCTTATGTAGACATTTTTAATGGCATTTAGCCTCAAATTTTATATATTAATAGATTAAAAAAAATCTAAAATATTGGTGAAATGAAATTTCTCTTTAATATACATATTTCTAATATAAGTATCTTTATTTATAAAAGGGAAAATTTGCCAAATAATACCCAAACTATTTCACTTTTGCCAAAAAATACCTAGACTAAATTACTGGCCAAAAAATACCTAGACATTTGTTGACTTTTCAAAAAACCAAGAAAATTATTGTTGACTCAACCAAATTAACACACCGTTACGTTAGAAAACACGAAACGACGTCGTTTTGGATTTATTTACTAGAAATAAAAAATATGTAACAAGCTAAGCTCAAACCCAGGTGGGAAGAACTTGGAAAGGGGTGTATCACCACTGAGATAATAACATCTCATCGTTAGATTATACACAATAAATATACTTAAACTTAGTCATACTTTATTTTATTAAAATTTCTAAATCAAAACCTAAAAACCTTAACACTGAAACTGTTAATTTAGATTATCAAAACTAAAAGTACAAAATAATATATACTTTAAAAATTTATGATGAGAAACTAATTTTAAATCGAAAATAAAATAACTACACAAAATTAATAATTTTAAGCTTTTGTTTTAAGCAATGCTAAAATAATAATTTTTAATATAAAAACATACAATTATTTTAATTTTTGTTTATTTTATTATCAATTTTAATATTCATATTTTTATTACTTTAGTTACTACATAAAATAATATTTTATTACAAGAGTTATATGTTTTTATATAATAAAATCATTATATCTGTTAATAAAATTATTATTAAAAATAATATCTGTTATTTTGCATTTTATTTTTTGATAACTGAAATTAATAGTTGAAGTGTTAAGGTTTTTAGGTTTTGATTTGGAATTTTTAATAAAATGAAGTATAAATAAGTTGAAATATAAGTATTGTGTAGAATAGAATGATGAGATGTTATTGTTTCAGTGGCAATAGACTCATTTCCATGTCCTTCCCATCTGGGTTTGAGTCTAGTTTGTTACACATTTTTATTTATGGTCAATATATCCAAAACGACGTCGTTTTGAGTTTTCTAACAATTCTGTTAGATGAGATAACACTGTGCTAATTTGGCCGAGTCAACAATAAATTCGTTGATTTTTTGAAAAGTTAACAAAATATTTATGTATTTTTTTGCCAGCAATTTAATCTGGATATTTTTTGGCCAAAAATAAATATTTTGGATATTATTTGGAAATTTTCCCTTTATAAAAGTTCTAACTTAACCATTTTCTTGTTTAGAAGACTTTCATAACATTATGATATTATTTAAAGCAATCTTGATCACAACAGTTTTATATAGAACCATAATAAATAAATATTTAAAAAATTTATACTCTCTCTATTTATAAAAGATAGGTTTTTTAGCATTTTGTTTTTAAAAAATAAAAAATTTATGATTTTTATATTTTCCCATAAAAATTGTAAAATTCAAAAATATTAACTGTAATAGTTAGATTAATATTGGTTAAAAGTTATAGAAAATTGTTTTAGTTACAAAAATTGATGAATGAATTGCTAAATTTAATTTTTTTAAAATTTATGTGAAAAGTTCAACAAAATTTATTATTATGAAACAGAGTGAGTAATAAATAAAAATAAAGTTATTTGTTTTAGTCAATAAAATCTAAAAGAGCTGTTTTGTAAATAAAAATATAACTCCATAGATGGGGTTGTCAATGCTCGAAACAGTTTGAAAAACAAAACAGAAATTGGTAAAGTCACCAAACATTTCTGGAAACCCAATGGCAAATCAATTCCTCACATTGTCTCTGCTCCTCGTGATTGTCTGCGTTTGCGTTTCCTTCATCGCCACTAAGCTAAACCCTAAAGAAGGAATCATCTCTCCCTCCGATTCCAATCTCGCTTCTCCCGTTCCCATTGAAATTCACGGAGTCAAGATCCTACGTCAACCTTCCGACACCAAACTTGCTCAACTAGGCGTCTCCTCTTGGCCCACGTCGGTTCCTTTCTCTATTCCTTTCTGATTATTATATTTCCTTCAGTGTCATATATACAGAACATGGGTTCCCTCAAAAATGTTTGCTTCAATGTCAGCTTTACTCGTTCTCACTGTTAGCTCAAAATAGCTTGATTTCGTGTTACAAGAATCTGCTTGGACCAATAAAGTAGTTATGTCTGAAAAGACTGAAACAGTGTGTAAGTCTCTTACAGACGAACCAATGAAGATATCTCTTTTGTCTTATTGTTGGTTAATAGCTTGGTTTTTAGATTTGGATCAACACTAACAAGTATCCGCTTGGACCGCTAATCTAGTTTGTCTGAAAGACTGAAAGAGTGTTTTGTGTCTCTTACAAGAACCAATGAAGATATCTCTTTTGTCCAATTGTTGGTTAATAGCTTAGTTATTAGATTTGGATCATCACTAACAAGTATCCGCTTGGACCACTAATCTAGTTATGTCTGAAAGACTGAAACGGTGTTTTTAAGTCTCTTCTTAGTCCTATTTTTACCTAATAGTTTGGTTGGTTTCTTGGAAATGCATTAGTGTTGAACGTTTTAGGCATTGAGCAGGTGGGAAGGGACTCCAAGCAAGTTTCCATGGACGTTTAAGAAGACAGAGACGATGTATTTCGCGGAAGGGAAGATCAAAGTGAATGTAGATGGGCACGAGAAAGAAGAAGATTTTTTTGAGATAGGGAAAGGAGATGTGGTTGTTTTTCCTAAAGGCATGAAAGTTGTTTGGGAGATAACTGAAGATGTGAAGAAACATTATAGCTTAGAGGAGTGAGATTAACTGATTTTGTAGAGAAAACTTTTGTTAAAGACGTTTTCGTTTTTTTGTATGTGTGGTTGCTGATCTGAAACTAGCTTTATCTATGCATGTCGATGGAGATTAATGTTTATATTCTTCTGGTTCTCTAAGCTTGATCTGTTAGTTATGTTCCTTATCCCAATGGTTTCAGATGTGAACCGGAAAAATCATCTGAGGACACTCGGTACACCCTGACCGGCTGAATCTTGGTTAATTGAAATTTGTTTCCATTTTCAATTTAATTCCTCAAAAGAGCCTACACTAGCGATTGGAGTGAAATCCTACTTATTATCTTGGGTAACTCTCTGAACAGACCTTAATGTACTTATTGAGATACGGAACTATTGGATATAGGTTTAGCACTTCTCCAAAAAGCTTTTTCTAATCCAAAATCAATCTATTTAGTTATTTAATTTCTACCGCGGTAAATAAGGAAAATATAATTAAGAATATTAAGAGATAAGAAAAACTTCCCGAAGAGAAGGAGATTTCCTAATCCGCAAAAGAAAGAAGTTCCAGAAAACTGACCTAGAATACCTTATAAGTAAGGATGATTCGAAGACAAGAAGAAGGGCGGAAAACATTCCATTCATCCCCGACTTCTACAGTTCTCTGAATTCTCTATGAGATTCAGAGCTTTTCACATCTCTTTCGAGAAACCCTAATTCTTTTGTAAACCGAACTATGTTTAGGCTTGATCCCTTCTAAAAGGGTATATAGGCATCTTTCTTCAAGGTTCAGCTAAAATCAATAAAAATCCTCCTTCATCTTCAATTTTGCTACATGATATTCTCTTACCCCCATAAACCTCAATCTCATATATCGTTATTGTGAAGTTTTGGTTCAACATTTGGCGCCGTCTGTGGAGATCATAGAGAATTATCAACTTTCAAGTTTATGACTTCCACGGGATTAAAATTTTTCACGACTTCTCCATGAACCAATCAACCGATCAAAGATAGGATATGCCAAGCAACATCGTCTTCAGCCTTCTGATCAAAGATAAGTATTTAATACAATATTATTTATAATCAACTCATGTTCGCATCGTCATATGCTCCAAAAAAAAGGAAGGGGAATATTTGATTAAATTTAATCATCTGCCACTGTTTTATTACGAAGATCTTATAACTTTACTAAGGATTTTATTATGTTGGCATGCCTTGCAAATTGTTACGTGATCGGTGTTTGACAATATCTCGTCAATTTAATAATCCAAGCAGTTACAAAGTAATATTCATCGTCATCTTTCTTTGGTGTAAGACAAAGAATATTTTTACGATTACAGCTTTTTTTCGCAGAAAAAAAATTGACCTCTAGATTTGGATATCTACTAAGGAAGACGACGAGCTCAACAGTCCACCGGCTCTTAAATAAAAAAAAAAGGAATCTGAAAGCTCAGGCTAAAACATGCAGCAATCTTCTGAGTCGTATCAAAAAGAATCATTACCAGCAGCTTTGGTCGGCTCCGATTAAAAAAAAAAAGAAAAAAAAAGAGAATCAACCTGCACTACAAGCTACATCGAAGATCAAGATTAACAAAGACGAACTCCCAAAGTTCTGTTTCATTTTTCCGAGCCGACTAATACCAAGATAAAGTTCTAATCAAAGCCCGATATCAATCCAGAATGACAGATCTCAAGTTCCAACACAAAAACAAGCTCTCACGCTTTGCCAAGATTCAAGACACCACCATATTTCGAAGCTCATTCAAAAAAAAAAAACAAACTCATTCTACCAAGATCATGAAGGCCTTCTACCTATTAGAGCTCAACATAAAGCCCACACGGAAGCCCACTTATGATCCAATAAGAGTTTTAGTAACCATGTAACTAGGGTTCTTTAGAGTTATATATATGTTGTTAAGTGCAGAGTTTATATAACTTTGGCTGCTGAAAATGCAGCCTTCCTAAACCCTTTTATATGAAAACCATCGAACCATTTTAGCTCTTGAAGACAAACTTTAACTTTCACTTAGTTTTATGTTTCTGAACAATAAAGCTCTTTCATGACCTATTTCATTTCAAGTCTTAATCTTTCTATTTTAGTTTAGCTCATTTGAGCACAAACACTTCTAGCTTTGGTTTGTTAACATGGTATCAGAGCTTCAGTCGGTTCATTGGGATTTATGGGTTCATCTCACCAGCTTCTAGCCTATAGCCTCTGTTCATGAAGACTCATTTACAACACCAAGCTTCTTCCTTTCGTTACAGCTCAATCAACCCTCTCCATGGTAATTTTCTGCGCTTTCATCTCACCAAACTCAAGGAGATCTCATGCTGTATGCACACAAGGTGTTCGATAGAGTGCCAAAGAGAATGGAAACTGGTTGCTTGCTAAGTGAATGGGAAGTCGAGAGTTAAAGGATTTCAGTAGTTGTTGGCATATACTTGTTTGTTAAGTGATGGTGCAGAAAACCCAAGAATTTTTGTGAGGTGTAAAGGTTAAATACCTGAGGGACTATACTAATCTCTCCAAGTACAAAGATACCTCTGAGGGAGGAAGATAGATCTCCGAGTACAGACCAAGAGTTCTCATTTGGTTCTGAAGTCCACTGTTTTACTATCTCCGAAGCAATTTGAGGAAGTTGTTTACATCTTCTTTGATACTTTGACTACTCATCTTCCTGCCAAGCCACTTCTCAAAGCTGTTGCTATTTACCTCTTCAAACTCGTCATCATGCTTTCACCCGATGCCAAGTTTCCAGGGGAGTATTAGACCTCAACATAAAGCCCACACGGAAGCCCATTTATGATCCAATAAGAGTTTTAGTAACCATGTAACTAGGGTTCTTTAAAGTTATATATATTTTGTTAAGTGCAGAGTTTATGTAACTTTAAAGAACCCTAGTTACATGGTTACTAAAACTCTTATTGGATCATAAGTGGGCTTCCGTGTGGGCTTTATGTTTAGCTCTAATACTACCAAGAAAATCTCAGTACACGTTCAAGTTCTTCGGCTTTGACGGTACCAGCTACAAGACAAGCTCTTAAAAAAATAGAAGATGAAGACAAAACTCCATGAGTCACGAGCCCAGCCTCTACTCTAGAGAAAAAGAAGAAAACAAATCGGGATTCGCATGAGGAACGAACTCTCTCTTCAAAATCAGACAACCACCAAGATCGAGCTTTGCAAAAGCAAACACTATACAGATCTTTTCCTCATTCTCATGTTAAGCTCCATGGCAGCTCGTTTAAAAAAAAGAAGGGGACAATGGCTCACCAGCTCGGACTCGTCATACCAGCTCGGCACCGTCACCTCACCAGCTCGTACTCGTCGTACCAGCTCGGCATCGTCACCTCACCAGCTCGGACTCATTGTACCAGCTCGGCGTCATCATTTCACCAGCTCAGACTCGTCAACGTCGTCATCACGCAACGGCAGCTCGGACTCGTCGTTACCAGCTCAGCCTCGCTCGGCCTCGACCTCGTCCCTTCATCACTACAGCAACCTCTTCACTTTGTCGACCTCGTCACACTTGAGCTCTCTCAAGGCTAACAATAAATCAAAAAAAAAAAGAGAGAGAGCTCCCGTCTACAACAAGAAACAAGCTTAAACCAAAAAAAAAACAAAAAAAGCAACAAAGATAAAAGGGACGACCTTTCCTCCAATTCGAGTTTTCTATCGATGGCCTCCACCAAAAATCAAAATCAAGCTTCCAACAGTCCCCTGAGCCGACAACGTTGAAGATGCTCTCCAATTTCTTAGCACCGTTAATGGTAACCATTCCAATTAATGATTGGGCATATTAATTAATTTAGGCCCAGAATAAGGCCCACTTACGTCAAGAGCCCAAGCTCTTAAGCTCGTCGAACTCTTTAAACCAGTAACCAGCACAAGATCGAACAAGGCACAAGCTCGTCCATCCTGGAAGAGGAACTCCATCGCAATCCACCTCAGATCAAACACATCCTGGACGACGTCAAAAGATACATTGACCTTGTCAAGACAAGCTGAAGATCGTTAATAACTCAACAACAAGATTCACGTCTTATCCCATGGTCGTCGGCATGTCGTCAGTCAAAGACCGCAAACGAGTTCTATGATCACGTTCATTGGTTCCTATCAAAGCTTCGACGACAAGCGGCCATCACCGACTCCCATCAACTGGGATTTAGCGTATCAGATTATTATACCATCACCAGTATTCCACCACGCTTCCAAAAACCAACTGAGATTGTAAGCTCGTCGTCTCTTGCTGGCATTTACGCATACACCTCTTACGCATCTGAACGCACTCAAAATCCATCGAGGGGCTTCCACCAAAAAATATTCTCTCCATCAAACGAGAAGTCGAGAAGCACAATCACCTGATTTGTACCTTCGAAGACGATCACAAAATCGGCCGACCTGACTCGGACCATGGAAAACGATCTCCGAATACGGAATAATCTACCAAGTTTCAACAAAACCTGAGAACCAAGACCATAACATCGCATTAGGGAGTATCCACCAAGTTAACTCCGATCAAGCCAAGTTCCGTCAAAAGAACGAGCCCTGTTCCAAAAGAAAAAAAAAAAAA
>ASZH01045112.1:0-10383 GCA_000411075.1 Sisymbrium irio | reverse complement strand
CACAAGAACGGGGACAAGCGGCTGGGCAAGTATACTCAACTCCGTAACAAGGAGAGCCTTGCTTCTTACACCTGGCTCTTCTAACTCCTGCATCCCCATCTGATGGTGGTGTTGGAGAGGTCGGAGGAACGTAAGGAGGAGTAGAGCCAGGAGGGGTTGGGACAGAAGGAGGTGTAGGAGTAGGAGTCGCAGGTGGGGAATATGGAGGGACTGGTGCGGTGGGAGTACCAGGAGGATTTGGCACGGCTGGTGTAGGAGACGGAGGTGGTGGCGAAACTGGTGGAGTGAGAGTTGGCACTGCCGGCGTAGGAGGAGTAGGAGTAACATCAGGAGGTGTTGGGACGGCTGGTGTAGGAGTAGGAGGTGGTGGTGAAGATGGTGGAGTAGGACTTGGCACGGCCGGTGTAGGAGTCGTAGGTGATGGTGAAACTGGTGGAGTAGGACTTGGCACGGCTGGTGTTGGAGGCGGTGGTGAAACAGGAGTGGTAGGGCTTGGCACGGAAGGTGTAGGAGGTGGTGGTGAAACAGGTGGAGTTGGAGCCGGAGGAGTGTATCCACCGTCATCACCACGACCACCATCACCACCATCATTACCATCACCACCATCACCACCATCACCACCATCACCACCATCACCGCCATCACCGCCATCACCACCATCATCGCCAGGGGAAGGAGGGCCACATATCGGTTTGCAGGAAGCACATTCAACATGACAAGTGTCAGGGCAGAACTTGGGACAAACATGTTCCAAATTGTAGCAATGTTTGTACTTTTTGATCTTACATGTTGCATGGCTTGGATTTTTGGCTATGCCCGGTGGTGTATCAGCCATTGTTAGTGCGAGTGATGCAAGAAGTATGCATCCTAATATCTGAAGTCTTGTGTGTTTGGTTAGATCCATTGCAAAACCTAACAACGAAAATAAAAATTTGTATCTTTCTGCAGTGGTTGTGTGTTTAGGATTTGATGGTTTGATGATGTGGTTCAAGACTTCAAGTACTCTAATATAGTTTATATAGATAAATGAGTTGGAGTTTCTTTATTATCAAGTTGGGGTCTTTGTAATATACATTAAATTTGGTTCCTGTTTCTATGGATGCTTTGCCTTTTAGGATAGCTTGCTACGTAATTTAACAAATCCTTAACATTAAAAAAAAGAAGAACATTTCTATATATTCCGCTAAATTCTATACATGCTTCAAGTTTTTTTATTGTTCGCAACTAGGTCTCTAAAATGTTTACTAGTATGAGAAAACTTTCACAATCTAATAGTGGAAGAACCCTTCTAAAGTTCAGCCAATGAAAGTCGCTTAAAAATAATTACTAGACTTCCATAAAATAAAATAAAAGCCTTGTCCAGTGAGAGCAATCATAATCTGCTGATCTGGTTAACACTTTAGGTTGAATAAAAATTTTAAAAATCTAATGGTATATATATGGTAATCAATTCAGTCTGAAATTTTGATTTAAGAAAATAGAAAAATGGGTTTCTTGACAACTGAAGTTAAAAAATTTATACATATGATCATATTGGTGATATTTTTGTGTATTTTCATAACAAAATTAATTATCATCCATATTATATACTATGGCTTATATATATATATATATTATTTAGAACACCATATTCCAAAAACATATACACTACATTGTATCGATGATCTTAATACATTGAATATTAAATTTAAACGATCTTTATATGTAAGAATTTATACTACTAAAACAAAAACACAAATTAATGATTAACATTTAATAATATATTATATTAATGAAAATGTCATTGAAATAAATGAAAATATTAAGAATTATTTTAAGGATAATTTAAACTAATCATATAATAAAAATATAAAATATAATAAATATTATACACTTAATTATATATGATTATATAGAAATTAGTTACCATAAATAAAAATATATCAGTTATTATCTTTCTTTTCTCATTTTTACCTTATTTTAATTTAATTAAAAGCATATCATTTATACAATAATTTTTTATGGGTGTATATATGTTATGATTCAACTTTTAAAATATATTTATAATTTTGATAAACTGTAAGAATTCAACACATATAAATTTATTGATGACTAAATTAAAAAAATTATATTAGTTTGATCAAATTAAATGTTTCAATCGTATAATTAGATTGATAAATATATCATAATAAATAATTTACTATATGTATATACTATACTATTTATGATAAAATTAATTTGTTAAAATTAGTTGAATTTTATAATATATCTATACTACCAAAACATAAATATTTCTATTTTATTTAAGATAAAAATTAATATTTTAAAAAAATTAATATTTATACTATTCAAAAATATAATGAACGGGTTATAATTATTTTATTACGATAATTCTTCATTACAGATTATTTTAACAAAATATACAAATATTTAGACTAGTGTGAAATGAGTTAAAAAGATGAATGGACCAATTTTAATATAAACATTAACATCAACTTAAAAAACATAAAACCGTTAATTAGATGAATTATCCTAATTAAAATATCTGTTTATATACAAAAAAAGAAAATTTTCATTATAAAATGTTAAGAAATTAAATATTTTTAAGCCAAAAAAAACTGTGTAAACTTACATTATATAATTATTACAATGACTATTTCCTTAAAAATAAAATATCATAAATGTTTTTACAAATTATTATCCTATACTATAGCATGATGATTTAGAATCATAATCTAACTAAAAGTAATTTTGGACTTAAATTTTTAAATTTTATTTTTACCATGTAAAATACACAAAATAACAAATTAAAAATATGATTTATTGATGAATTAAAATTAAATGAAAATGTATAATATATCTATATTAAAAATAAAATTATCGTATCATTAATTTCATATTTTTAAATATATTTTATCCAGAAAATTAAATTAAAAAAAATAAAAACTTCAGATAAATTATTAATAAAATTATAAAAATATTTTCTTTTTATTAAATTAAAAGTTTGTCAAAACTTAATCCCACGTGGGCCAAACTCTAGTTAATATTTATAATAGGTTACAAAATTAGCATAATATATGATTATCTAAATGAGAAAAATATATAGTGGAATTGAAATCTAAATTGAAAAAAAAAAAACAACAAAGCAACATAATTAAGAATATGAAATTGCTAACAATTAAATTTTTTGATTAGAAAGAGTTTCGATTCCACTTTATGCAACCCTAAGTAATATGAATAGTTATATTCAAATGTGATAAATATTAGTTTATAGGTACATGCAAGCTACAGCTACGGGGAATCACTTTGATACGAAGTGATTGGCATGCTGCTCTCTTTGTTGTAGTACACACACTTTGCTGAAGTATTTCAGATAATTTAAACTAATAGAATTACAAAAATATTACAAATTTTGCTAATTATACAAAATTAAACTAATATTACAAATTATAGAAGTGTGAAGTGTATGATTATTAGTTTGCTGAAGTATTTTTGTTTTAGTATAATTTAATATAATAATGGAAAATTAAGTTATAGAAGTGTGACGTGTATGATTATCAGTTTGCTGAAGTATTTTTGTTGTAGTATAATTTAATATAATAATGGAAAATTAAATTCGAATTATCGTTTGATTCTTTCTCAAATGCACCAAATTGAAACCAAAATTCGTTCGGTTCACTTTATTAACCAGTTTCATTTTTGTAACAAAATTTCTATTTAGTTTGAGTTCAATTTTATGATCAAGTTCGATTCTACCTTAGTAAACCTAACCGACGATTCCCTATATTTGCGAATTTTTTTAATATATATATGCTTTTTGGTTTTGACCATGTTCATACATTTAGTAAGATGTACAGTATACGGTATATTCGTAACGAGGCGAAGGACATTAGAGAGGAAAACCTTTGACTTTTGGGGGGTCACATGATGAAAACAACAATGATAAGTTAAGCAATGAGAACTACTTTACAGCTATGTTCTCATCATCTTTCTACACTTTGTCTTCTATTAGAAGAATAAAATAAATTAAACACTGCCATGTAATGTTTCTCTGTTCGCGTAACATTTCATCTAAAAAAATACTGTCGATAGTTTGTTCTTAACCAGTGAAGCTTTATATGTAATTCACCTGCATGGAGGCATGCTTTCGACTTTGTGAATTTGACTCAAGGAGGCATCTAGTATAGGTCTTTGTAGATCTATGTCTATTATCGATCTTCTCATCTAACAAAGTTTAGAGATTTTTTGATTGGAGAATTTAATTTTTTTGTTTTCCAACTACCCTGTATTGTCAATTGGCATCTTCTTGTGTTATAATGTACTGGTGCTAGATTAGGCTTTGATTGTAAAGTAGGTGCTCTGTTTTCTAACATGGATGATTATGTGGTTTATATGATTAAATGAGGCTTCTTGTGACCGAGTTGATAACTTTTCCTGAATGGACATAAGATGACCAAGATAGATTAAGAAAATACACACACAAAAAGGTTGAATGTAGCTTTACCTAGTCTCCACTTGGCTGGATATAAGTAAAACTTGGAACATAATCAAGAATAACTGGCCAACATAATCCGAATGTAGCTGCTCCGAAATCCATTAGTTCGACTTTATTATCCTCCCCGGGAATGTATACTAACTCGTTGACCTTGGTATTGCGGTCGAATATACATTTCTCACAACATAGGGCGACCAAAAATCAAGTTAATATAAACCAAAGATTACATCCAGGGTAAGTTACTGTTAAGAACTTTCTTCACGAACCTCTTTAGTCCCATCAATCTTATTGGTTATCCATATCTCTTTCTCCCACGTACTTTTGCGTAGTAGTAACATTGAAAGCTTCTCTGGGGTAACAACGGATAGAGCCACATCTTGAAAACAACCTAAAGGACACTTACAAGGAAGACGTAAGCGTCCAAATATCTCTGTTGTATAATCAAAACTGACTAAGAACATCCCGAGTAGTTCATCTTTTCTATCCGAAGCAAACCACTAAGTCTTCCCTTGAAAGACACGCAACTAGAAATTCGAAGTGACATCAAAAATTCTCCATGTATTAGAGTTAATCTCGTAAATTACGAATTCATGTTCATATGTATAACCCCTATAGCTCAAAATTTTGTACCTACTAATGCCAGATTTAATTTCTTTCAAGATTTCCGCGAGCAAAGTTGTTGTCTGTACTTTTTGGTTGGATCCATCTGGTCTTGCCAGTACAAGTGTTCCAAAGCACGATTCTAGTGTCGTTACCGATGTTACATAGACTTTAGATATTCTGACTATATTTTAATAATTAGAATGCGAATCGAGTAGGCTGAACTCACTTTTAAACTCTACAGATGGTGTTCCATGGACATTGACGCTCATTAAAAAAAAGCTAAATCATGTGTCACCGTGAAAACCAGAGACTATTTTGCTGCTTTACTCAATTGCTTTCTTGTGAATTCCTTATCGTTGAATAAACGGTTCGAACGTTTGCAAGAAGATCGTAACCGTTTCAGATATATGGTCGGAACTCGACCATCTCTTCGACCAAATCCCCTGGAAGGTCCGACATCATCGTCATTGTGATCTCTCATCTCTCGCTGAAGAAAGTGCCGGTGGCTTTGAATTCTAATCCAGGGGTTTCGTCTGTCGTCACTCTTAATAATGTACCCTAACTGAACTCCTTCATTTTTTCTAGATCATATTTCTTTGTTTTTTATCATAAAATAATTTTCAAAAAAAATTGTAGGAAAAAAGAATCATAAAATAAAAATTAACCGGTCCGGTTTTCATGAAAAAAGAAACTCGTCCCGCACTTGAACCGGTAAAACTTGCGGTAACTCTCAAACCCGGTGAACCAGAAACAATGTGAACCGGCCGGTTTCTCGTTTAAACAAACTTATCCGTCTTACGTGCTCTAGAAGAAAGTACAGTGCCCGGGTTGACTCAATGACTCGAAAAAGTCAAAAGCAACTTGAACTCTTGAAGACGTACAACAAGAGCAGCAAAAACTGCATGTCAACGAGAGAAGTGGCTTTTGAATAGATCAAGACTGAATAACAGTGAGACAAAAGTGAACACCAATGGCCTGATTTATATACACAAAGGAAAGTGGGTAACTCCTACGAAATACACCAATGTAGTAGCGTAGGTTAAACGGGAACCATTTTTTGTAATTTTTTTTTTCTTTTAGGCATATTGAGATTTTGGAAGATTTATGTTTTACCGCCTATTACATTAAGTCGATCGAAGATCTCAAAAATATCAGGAGTATGTGTTGATAAACTGAAAGGTCCTATGATTGCAGATACTAATTAAAAGGAGAAAAGATAATTGAAAAGATAATGTTTGTGGAAATAATTGGTCGCCACCGAACAGCAAATGCTGCAGACAAAGATGATGTTGCTCTCTGGAAGCACATAAATAACGTCTACAAGGCAAAGTTCAACTCAAAAACCACTTGGCATCAACTCAGAACAATTTGGACTCAGCAACCTTGGGCTGAGAGTATTTGGTTTCCCAAAACCACTCCAAAATATACCTTCATCTCATGGCTTGCCCTTCGAAATAGATCCCAACTGAGGATAGAACTCTTAACTGGAATCAGAACCACTCCCCTCTTTGCTTGCTCTGCACTCATACTGTTGAAATGCAGGAACACCTTTTCTTTGCTTGCTCTGCACTCACTTTGTCTAGAGAGTTCTCTATCTAACCGATAAATCAAAGCATTTGAGAACATGAGACCTTTTATTATTATAAAAGATGGATTTGGTACAATAGACAGTGTATAGCCCGAAGGCTGGAGTGTCACTAGGACTTCAGCTCCATTCCATCCCTTCCCACTCACTTTTGCCCAGACATAACTCCCATTCCATCCGACTATTCTCCCACATAAGCCCTTGACCCATTTGCCGGACTTTACCCGAGCAACTTTTTTCTTTGGTTCGTTTGACCTATGTCTTGGGACATAATGAGGTTTGGAGACGTTACAACCAGCACACAAAAACTCGCACTGTATCTAATATAGAATCGTAAAAGAAAACATATAGTAACCTGTTCGAAGGGCAGGGACCTCTTAGTAGGTATTAGTATGAAACTAGGAATGAAAAATTTTAAAAATGCTCTTGAGTTTTGGGCAAAATAAATTAAGACTACCGATCAGTCGCCTCTTATTCTTTTTCCTCCACCTAGCTCAACCAAATTTGGAACATAATTAAACAGAATTGGCCAACTTGAATGCAATTTATATGCTCCAACCACCAATATGACTTTATTTTCCACCCCAATAATGTATACCATGTATTTATGTATTTGGCACCGTTGTCGTTGAATGCAGAAATTGATAAAACACAACCGTTTTGCTTTCTTGGTCAACAAAAAACTTGGGACGAAAAACATACCAAGTTCGGGGTAATCCATTACTAATTATCATTAATAAAACTTTGTTCACATTTTTTATTACATAAAATTTCAAAAACACGTCATTCTTAAAAAAACACAATGATCAACCATTAAATAAAAAATCAATTATCCATTTACTATATAAAAAAAAACCCCACTTAAGTATTTTACCAAATTACATTTATAAGGCATAACAAAAATTACCATTGTCTTGTCCGAAAACCGTAACATTTTTACTATATAAATTTAAACTATTAAAAGTAAAATAATTTTGAAAGAATATAGTTCTTTAAAAACCAGTAATTGAACTCAAAAAATACTTTGAAATCCTTATTTAGTGCGATTTTTCATAATAAATATGTTTTATCTCCGTTTAAACTATGAAATATTATTGTTATTTAATTTAATTTAGTGTACTTTTTTATTAAGAGGAGCTAAAACAGTTAGTTAACAAAACTCAAAATATAATTCAGATATCAATTTATTTATCCAAATTTTTTAGATCAAATATAAACAGCATTCCAATAAAAAAAAAATTGGTAAATACTGCAAAACCAAGCAAAACTATATAAAAAAAATCTTTATTTGGTATAAAAAAAATTCAAATCGTACTCTGGATTATTCATCTCTAATAAATTTATAATATAAATTTTTAAAAATACAATTTTTTAATATTTAAACTGTATTCTAATCTTTTGTCTTTAAGTATTAATTGACTTTATCAAAAAGGTACTATTTGACTTTTGCAGTTTAAGTATATCCTTTTGTTTACTAATTATTAATTTATATTATATATAGTTCATTTCAACCCCGGAAATTCCCAAGAGAAGGTACAATTCTCAACAATGTAACTAAGAATGTTTAAGATTTAATCTTGTTTTACGTATAAGAAAAAACTGAAATCAAAGTATGATTTTTTCACATTAATTATTATTTTGGGTTCAAATGTTTATTGATTAAGTTTCAAACCTTTAACGAAAGTGAGATAACGTTGTCGAAAGAGACGAATATATTGTACTATGTGCGATGATAAATTATGTTGGAGTATATATGCACAAATAACTAATGAAACAGTTTTTTGTAGCAGAAAATCATTAAGACTATAAACTAGACGATGAAACAGTGGATATTTATCAGCTATCAGTATCATTATGTTTTGTTTGCTTGGTTTTCTTTTATATTATACTGAGGTATTCTGACCCCTCGCTATAAGGTGGGTCCAGACTAACTATATGTCTGCAGCCTACATTATCGGTTCATGTGTTGATCTCCTCTAATATTAATTTTTCAGTGGTCGGTGCTCAAACTCAAGTGGCAGGAAGTTACTAACGCTTCTTCCACCTCTGAACGATAAACCGCCCGGTTTTGTTTATTATTTTACCATGTAACTTTCTATGTTTTGTGGGAAAACTAATAGGATTTTAATTTCTTGATTTTCATGATCAACTGAACTAGGAATTTTTTTGTTTTTTTTAATAAAGTGAAATGACATAACAAAACGACGTGATCAAGTAAACCAATCAAAATTACAGGAAATGAAACTACCAACTTACAGTTAGAAGGTAAAGTTTCGATATATAAATGTATTTTATTACGGAAAATATGGAAACGAGATAACCAATAACTGATATCAAAAAAAAAATATTAGCCATATTTTGTCGAAAACGAAACAACAAAGACTATAATATACTCGGTAATAATGTATATTTCATGGCAAACCATGTTAAATAACAATTGTATCACAATTTTTTTTTTTGGTAATAACAATTGTGTTACAAATTTCTTTTTGTTAATAAATAATATATAGTGGAAAATTTTTATTAAGTTATAATATTGTAGTTATCATATTGTATAGTGGTAATCATAGTAATAACGTCGAGAACAAAAAGCAGCGTCTATCTCTTGCAAACCACTCCCTTGCCACCTATGCCACTGGCACAACTCATCTCAGGGAGCTCCAATTTTCCCCGGTCACCGTTGCTGCCTCCGTTACCGGTGAACTTTGCGGCTGAGCAGTCAGGCGCAAAAAGGCCGGTGGTCTGGAATTCCTTGTCACCACCCATCACAGGCATGTGAACTCCGATCTTGACTCGGCTAACGTAGTTAGACCTATACGTCTGTCCCAAAACACCATCAACATTGTCGCTGAGGTCTTGGAATTTGAAGCCTAAGTCTAAGTGAGCTAGACAGTCGTCGGCCTTCACATCGTAACCATGGATTCTTGAATCTTCCATTGTTATTGGGACCACTCTTGCGGTGATCTTAAGCAAGCCCTCTACTTGAAGCTGAAAAATGTAAATAATAATGTAATTGATTACTTACAACTTTAAGTTTTGAAATATATCTGAAAACTAACAGTTTTTCGTTGCGCTTGTTAATTATATTTGAAAAAAAGCAATTAATCTAAGGTTCCCAATTATACACTCAAATATCCTTGAATATGCATGTAACAAACCCCGGTATTTATAGATTTTATAATAAAATAAAAGATTATAAACCATAAGTGAGATAATTTTCTGTATTTTCATTTTTTTTTGTTTCGAATGGAGTGGCTTTATGGCTTATGTAATATTTTCTTTGGGCGTACCTCGAGGTTGTTAGTGTCAGCGTTGACTCGTTTGACCGTGACCTGAGGGTAAACTCCTGGAGAAGAAGTCCACGTCGCCCCGTCTAACTGAGGAAGTAATATAGCATTTCCATCGAAAGAGGCGGAGATACGATCAACAGAATCGTCCCACGTGGCAGTCTTGAGGGCTCCGACATAGAATCGGTGAGTACCGAAGAGGATAGCAATGGATTGAACCCATGTGAAATCACGTGCCATACCAGACCTGCGTTTACCGATGAAATGTGCGTTGATGTGAAGGTTAGAATCCGAGATCAGGCAGAAGTCAGAGTCTCTCTTGCCGTGGAAGTAAAAGGTTAGACCATCTCCTCCAATGAAACGTGGGTCTTGGCAAACTGATCCCGGCTTGTCACAATCTGCATCACAACGTATCATTAATTATCATGTATTTA
>ASZH01045111.1:0-10362 GCA_000411075.1 Sisymbrium irio | reverse complement strand
TTTTTTTTTTTTTTTTCGCCAAAGGTATATTAATTAGTTAGAAGATAATGTTATTACATTGTCATGTTGGATAAAAGATAAAATAGTTGATGGTAAAAGAAATGAGCTAGTACAGAAAGATGCTCATCGTGGTCCTTGTGTAGCAAGATGATGTGCAGGTTGATTTGCTTCTCGGTATGTGAACAGCAAAGAAGCAGAAGGAATCATCGCTAGTTTCGATTTGATTTCATAAATAAGGTTATGCAATCTCCAGTCTTGTATATTCCCTTGTAGAAGACGGCAGAGATCTCGGCAATCTGTTTCAAAGACGACATTTGGCAGTTTTAGTTGAAAAACTCGTTGGCAAGCAAGTAATAATGCCCTTCCTTCTGCTTCTAAAGGAGAATATGAATGCTGTAGAGCGGATGATTCCCAGTAGGAAGACCTTGAGAGTTTCGTATAATCCAACCTCCTGCAGTTTCCCCCGTGTGTTGATCAAATGAAGCATCCACATTACATTTTAGGTAGCCCTGATGAGGAGGAACCCAAGGTGGTTTTTGTGGATTATGAGTTCTGTTAGTCTGATTATTTGTGGAAGATTCGTGAACTGAGATCCATTATCGTGTTTCCTGAAGAGATGTTTGGTAGTCAGTTCTGATTGAAGATCAAAGCATTCCTGGATTTCCAGATTCTAGAGAGCATCCAGAAGGCTAGTAATTGTTGTTCTGATGTCTAATGTGGTGTTAATGCTAGAGAGCATCCAGAAGGCTACTACAATTTTAGATATGTACCGATCACACAGTCTTAATCTAGCCTAATTTGATCAAAAGCGTCGCGTTAACGTAATTAATTACTCCATAGAGGCTTCTTGATAAATAAATAAAACCATTAGATGATTTAACATTACAATAAAACCGAAAAACACACAAACCAAAGACTTATTCGAGAACACATTACACACACACGTGTACGGTACGACATGGTACTGTACGGAAGATTAGATAAAGGAAACAACACGGGACGATGGATCGAAGATCTTGAGTTATGAGAACCGATCGATGGATCAGCAATGTCTGGTGCAATAGCAACGACGACGGAAGCCACGGCATTTACCTCCGCCAAAACCTTCGTTGTGGCACACGTTTGCGCAGTTGTGTGTGCTCACACATGGACCCTTGAACCTATGGCTCTTTGACTCACACGTGCGTGCCTCCACTGTGACTGGACCCATCCCTACACATAATTAACATACAATTTAGACCATAGCTTAGTTCATGTTCTCATGCGTTATTCATCTTCATAGTTTACGAAGAACGAGTTTTTTTTTTGCTAAAAAATACAACCAAAGCCCACAGCCACCAACTATAATTAAAATCGCGTGGGAGTGAGAAGCGATATAAAAGTCAACTTTTCTATGCGCATTCACAAGAACAATCGCTAGAAACATGTAGATTCGTAAATATAAAACTGTTATACTATATGAAATGATTAGTTACATATTTGCATGTATATGTGAATAGTAGTTAGATATGAGAGTAATGAACCTGTGGCAACGAATATCATGAACAAGAGGAGAACAGCTGAGACCAAACGCATAGAAAGCTTCATTTTGAGAGAGAGAATAAATTTTGGGAGAGAGAGAGAGAGAGTTGGAAGGGAACTAGTGTTTAGTGTGCAAGGAGCTAATGAGGAAGATGGCACTATATAAAGGGTCTAAAGAGGTATAAGAACGATCGAGATTAGTGATTATTTTATTACATATTGAGGTTTTTTAGTATTTAGAAGATTTTTTGATGTTTTTGTTTTTTAAGTTTAGTGAAAGGTATATCTTTTTGAGCCATAATGAAAACTAGATATTCGCTATTGGTTATTGCCACAGCGGTGTGACGACGAGGATTTGTCGTTTTTTCTCCTTTTATTTTTTTCCCGCTTTTTCACATTTTCTTTGTTTTGTAATTTTGTCGATTTATTTGCTTTACCGACACTGTAGTAAATGTAAATTTGGTCCTTATTGGAAGTGACAGGACACACAGAGAGATCCTAGCGTTTCGACAAGTCATTCTCGAAATTTTTCTTTTAAAGCGTTTAAAAAAAAAATAAACTCGTAAAATAATTGAGTTTGTCAGATAATGTGGAGTCCACATAATATGATAGTGGCCACGTGAAAAAGTAAGTAAACCAAATGATGTAATAAAAGGATGGATCTACTTATTTATTATCATACCAAACTGGAAAAAACATAGTTTGTATTTTTGTTTTCCTGTCGTCAATCACAGGCTGTATAAAAGTAAATTTCGGGATTGTACACTCTGTTTACCAAAACCCAATTGAACTAAGAATAATCATACTCTTACCATTATTATGAACGCTAATTCGGGATTACTTATTCCAAAACAAATCAATATTTCTGTAGAAATTATAAATGCATTTAGCTAAAATGCTAAATTAAAAGAAAGTAATGCACTATTTTTTCATATGGGAAGTGGCAGACAAAAAGCTAGTTGATTGTCTTCTTTATTCGTGTGACTTTATAGTTGTACACGATTTCCTTTACTCATTTGATTTCACATAATTCAACCAAGTTCCCGGTTGGCTTTACTTCTTCTCAGGTTCAAATTTCAAGTTTAAATTGTTGATAAAAATCAAAATCGGGGACTTGTAGTTACATTTTTGAAAATTTAAAAGAAATTTTACTCAGATTCGTTTTGCTTCTCAGACTTATTAACTGTGTTCATCCCGACGTTCATTAATGTGGGAAGGAAGTTTTGGGTTTCAAGTTACATGCGTAAAAGAATTTTCAACTATGGATATATCTATTAAACTTAGACTAAAAGCTATTTAATGTTACACATGCTTCCTTCCATATAATGCATAAATTTTGTTTCTTGGCTAATTTTACCTCAAAACAAACAAAAGAAAAAGATAAAAGGAAAAAAGGATTGTTATCCCATGAGAAGAGAAGCGAGAATCTCTCCCATGGTTTTCTCAGGCGTGTCTCCGTCGTCATCTACGTGAACTCCGGACTCTAGAACCGCCGCATCAAGAACAAGTTTCCGCTTCGCGATCTCGTATATGTTCTCATCAACAGTCGATTTCGTCACCAGTCTGTAACAGCATTGCCAAAGTTACTATTATTAGAGAGAGTGAAAGATGAAAACAGACATTGACGAACCGAACCGAATCACAATTAGCCAATCCAAAACCGGACCAAATCTTTGTTTTTAACACCCAACCGGTTTCCATTTTCTTTTAACCCCAAAAAATGATTAACACCGAATTTTAATGTAGTCAAAGCTGCCAAACTAATAAACGACGTAAATATCATTCGTTAAAAACTTATAAACCAAACATAACCAAAGTTCTTACACCTAACCAAACCAAAATCCATTTACATTCCAATTGTGAAATATCTAAACCAAAATTACCCTAACCACCAAACCAAATGCCTACCCAAAGGTGTGTCTGCAGAGAAAGAGGATATGACTATAATTTTTCCAGTTGATGATTTTGAAAATTTAAAGCTCAAACCTGAAGATAGTGACTGGTTTTGTTTGACCGATACGATGGCATCGATCTTCAGCTTGCCGATCAATTTGTGGATTAAAATCCATATCGTGAATAATAACTGTATCTGCTCCGGTTAAATTCAGACCTTGTCCGCCTGCTCGAGTTGACAACAGACATGCGAAAATCGACTTATCGTTGTTGAATGTGTCGACTATGGTTTGTCTGTCTGTGACTTGAGTACTGTCGGAAACAAAATCAAAATGACATTTAGCTTCCCACATTTGCAGAACCAGTAAAAGAAGAAGTGACAATTACTCTTCTTTGTTGCAAATGCCGTAAAAAGAAACGTGTACTGTTCTTTCTTTTACCTGCCATCAAGTCTTCGGTATGTAACGCCGATTACATCAAGTGTCCATTCTAAGATATCGAGCATCGATGTCCATTGACTGAATATTAGAACACGATTGCCAGATTTCTTCATTGAAGGGAGAAGCTCAGCTAATGTCTGTTACATAAGGAAACAGTTGGATGGCTCACGGGGTCACTTCTCTGGTTTTACTAAGATCTCCGGTATTACTAAGAATACATATGAAATGGAGAAGAAATAAGATCTGCGTACCCGACATTTCGCTGAGAGCATAACATGCTTGTCTGAGAGAGTTCCTTTGGTGTCGTTAACTCCATATTGAAACAAAAGCTATATAAATAAACAACTTAGCTTGTTAAATTGTCTACCATGTATGTTTATGGATTTTAAATTTGCTTTATTTATATAAGAGAAATTTACCTGGTGGATACGGAAATCGTTGTAACTCTTAACTTCTTCGATGACTCTTTCCAAGGAGCACTCGAATCCAAATGCACCGATTGGGTGTAACTTCCTGGCAATGCGAATGACATCTTCATCGCTGTATATTCGCCTAATTAACAATGGATGATTTGCAATCTGTACCACCAAAATTGATAGACACCATGAATATAAAACTCAGTTGGACGAAACTAAGAACACTCTGAGGATTTGCAATTGTAGATGAGAAGTATTATTACCTTTCGGAATTGAGTAAAATAATTTGAAATTTGACGCTTTGGAAGTGCCTTGGCTAAGGTATTCAAGGATTTTGATGAAAGCTTCAAAACCCGTGCTTGAGAAGCGGCACGGTATTCCTCTATGGCTTCTTTATATGTATCTTCCTGCTTTTTCTCCATATGGACATACTCAACCTGCATTGGATTGATAAGTAATTGATGAGAGATCACAACTTGAAGTTTAACAATATCCTCTAACCAAACATGCAGATATATATACCACATACCCGCTGTATCTTTGGAACAAGTTGCTGCATGACATCAGATTTTAAACGCCTCAAGATGAAAGGACCAAGAATAGATTTCATTCGAGTAATCAACTCGGTATCTTCTGCGTTCAACAGCTTCTTCAAGTCAACATTCTCTGTCGTAAATATATCAGGCAGCATGAACTCCAGTAGCGACCATAGTTCCTACATGGATTAACATATGCAAGGAATAAGCATTGTGTCACACCACATGAAGATATGTTACCAATGTTAGATTAAATTAGATTTTGAAACAGATGAAGCAGAAACAAACCATACATGCAAATCATTTTGTAGAGGCGTCCCCGTGAGCATAAGACGCTGGTTAGCGTTTCTGGCCACAGACATCAAGTTTTTCCACCTATAACTGTTCTTATCCTTCAAAGCATGGGCTTCATCCATTAAAACACAGCTCCAACGCCACCGTTTCAGTACTTTCCGGTCATCTTTCTGTTGTTCACTGTAAAAATTCCAACATCCATGAGTAACACGAAAAGCCAAAAAAAAGCAAATAATGCATCAAGAGCACATTCAAAAGGTTGTACCTATGGCGCTCAAACAAAGAATAACACACAAGAATCACATTGAATGGCGGCGGCTTCCCAGCTTTAGACAAAGAATTCAATTCTTTCGAGTAGGCTGCTCTGGCAGCACCGTGATACTGAAGTACAGTAAACGATGGACACCATTTCCTAAGCTCTCTCTCCCAGTTTTCCAAGACAGAGGCAGGGCATACAACCAAATGAGGACCAGGGTCATTGTTCAAGTGATTTAGAAGAGTCAAATACGTGATTGCCTGTTGAATAAGAGCAACATTAGCCTCTAAAACAAGATAAAGAAAGTTGCTTTATTCAAGACCACTTGTGTGCATGTAAAAAACGAAAAGCAGAATGCAGACCTGAATGGTCTTGCCAAGACCCATCTCATCGGCTAGAATGGCTCCTTCAATTCCTTTCTTATACAAGAGAAGGAGGAAGTTAACACCAACCAACTGATACGGCTTGAGTATAGGCTGAAAATCAGAATCCTCTGCTTTACATGCTTCATCAATATCAGCCTGTGTGACAATCCTAACGGTGGAAGTTTCGACTTCAGAGTATCTATCACAAGTGGAAACCCCTGAAGAGCTACCGTAAAGCTCCTTCCGGAGATCCGCTGAGATTTTGGCACACTTCTGCAGTGCCTTCCCAACCACATCCTCTTCCTCTTCTCCAACTTCTTCTTCATCACTAGAACTAATCTTGAAATCATCTTCTTCACTCGCTTCCTCATCTTCAACCACAAACCTCCTACCAACTCTCGCACTTCGCATCACAACTTTCGCCTCTTCTTCTTCTTCCTCGTCATCCAGCACCAAATCATCTCCGCCGTTGGTTATCTTCACATCGGAATCAGATTCTCCTAAATCCTCAACCTCAACACAATCTTCATCGTCGTCGCTGCTGATACTCTCAATCGTCGCCTTGGAGGGTCTCCTGTACGCGAACGACTCGATCGGAGGGGAAGGGTTCGTCGTCGTCGTCGTCCGCTTTGGAGTCCGTGTCGGTTTGAGAACTCGCGATGGGTTAAAGGAGTGGTGCGACCACTCCTCCTCGGAGATTTCGTCGAAGTCGCGTTTCATTCCGAATCCACAAATTGAGGAAAAAGTAATGAGGAGAAAAAGGATTCACATAGAAATTGAAAACCCTAATGATAATAATATTTTATTAATAAGAATTGGTGTTTCATTCAATTGAAGGAGGAGGAGGAGGAGGAGGAGGAGAGTAGGAGATGCGACATTTGTTTTGTGAATGAATAATACTTCGAATTTCGCGCAAGTGGAAGGGGAAAGTCAAGATTCAAAGAAAGGGCGAGAGACTCAACTACGTGTGCGTTTGTTTGCTCTTATTACAAAAGAAGCGGCATCCGCTGAAAAGCTAAGCGCGCGGACGAATAATCATCTTTCTCTCTCTCTACGGACTTTTATTATTGGGCCGATATTATTCTTTTCTTTAGGCCCATACTATTTATGAGTTATATTTTTTGTCGAATAATTATGGGTCTAAATAATTCATTTCTGAAGCCCAATAGATCGGACGCGTCTTCGGTCCGGCCTATTTTAAATAAACTTGATCCATATTTTGTCTTGAGCCCATTTCTTCAGTCCATGATCAGCAAATGGGCAGTTCTCGACATACTGGTCCATGAACAGTGTTTTGAAAATAAAATTACTGATCCGAAAATTCGTCGGTTCAGTCAAGACTTGTCCTGAAAACATTTAAAAGATTCTGATCACCGTTTAATGTTGAGTTATGATGTTTTAAGAGCTATGGTCGCCATTCCACTCTAAGGAATAGATGGCGACCAGACTTTTGCTCATTTGGTCTTGATGGTCGCCATTACTCTCCTTCCAAGCTGATGGTGACCATGAATAGGTGTGGTGTGGCCTGATGATCGCCATTAACTCCCTTGGTCTTGATGGCTATCAGGAGAACTTGATCGGATAGTATGATGGTCGCCGTTAACTCCTAGGAATTGATGGCGATCAGAAAGCTTGTGCTGATGGTCTGATGATCGCCATTAACTCCCTTAAGAGCTTGATGGCGATCATGAAAACTTTTTTTGGAGATGTGATGATCGTCATCTACTTCCCCAAGGCTTGATGGCGACCAGAAGGGTTGTTCTAGTGATGTTATGATCGCCATTACCTTTTCTAAGGCTTGATGGTAACCATTGACTTGGTCAATGATAAATTTCTGGTCGTCATCTATCCCTTAGGAGTTAATGGCGACCATTGACTTGGTCAATGATAGATTTCTGGTCGCCATCTATCCCTTAGGAGTTAATGGCGACTATATCTTGATCTTTGGTGAAAAAATGGTCGCCATCTAACTCCTACGGGTTTAATGGCGACCATTGACTTAGTTTTGTACTCCTTGGAAGATTTCTGGTCGCCATCTACTCCTTCTGAGCTGGATGGCGATCAAGCTTTATGGTCGCCATCTCCCCTTGAGTGAGTTAGATGGCGATCAGAATTTGTTTTGTTCCCTTTGGAGGATTTTTATGCTCTTCCCGGATTGGATAATCGAGTTCTCAACTAATTTTTCGGATCTATCAGTCTTTGGAAGAGGTTTTGACCCCAATACAAACTATTAATGAATAGTAGCAAAATTGGTTAAGATATATGGTCAATTGAACCCCATTACCGGTTCAAGGGGAGCCATTGACACATTTCATACTCTTTTTTAACATTTTGTTTCTTCAGAAAATGTCAAATATTACTCTCTTTTCTTCTTACGTGTCTATTAATGTTCTTTTCATTAATGCTAAGTTTTTCAAAATGAACAGTTCTCAAGTTTCTATATACAGAACTTTTTCATCGATAATATATTCTTTATCTTATATTGGTAAGATACACTTTAATTTACACCATTGAAGATAGCATTTTTTTTTGTTACAGTAATTTATGTAATAATTATTAAATAATAATAATATAACTTTTAATTGATTAGATTATATCTTATGTATATATATTTTTGACTCTGGTAACATTATTTTCTAGGTCCACTACTGCTCTCGTGCGTGTAAGATTTTCTTATATATTTAATAATAGTGGCTAAAAATGTATTTTATATATTAATTCTTTAATACTACATATATAAAACTCGATTTTTCATACATACCCAAAGAAAAGAGAATACCCATGGAGTATTCACTACACAGTATCAAAAAACAATTAACAAAAGATAAACCCCAAATGTCTAAAAGGAGTAAAAACAAACATAGAAATTAAAAGACATATGAAATCTGTTCTTGGTCGAGGTTGTTCATCATTGTTTAATGTCCACTTTAATCTCCATTCCCTCCCAACTAAAAATGCAAATATATATTTGTATCTTCAACATAGGTTAATGAAATCTACTAACATTGAATTTGCCATTGTTTTTTGTTTCATCTTTCCAATTCTAGCAGGATTTCGTCAAAATGTTATGAATTAGTTTTAGACTTTTAATTTTCGTTATTTTTAATTTGAGTTATAATTGTAATTGATTTCAATTGTTGTAATGTTTATGTGATTGTTATAAATGAGTTATATCTTTTCTGAAAGATTGAATCGATCATCATAAGGATTAAGCCAAAAGTAATACATTAACGTATATAATTTTTGAACAATATTGACACCAAACATTTATCAAATCTGATTTCACAAGATAATTGAATCGGCCAGTGTCGTGCTTGAGATACTAGGACAGGCAAAAAAAATGGGGCATGTTACTCAACATAGTACTAGTAGTTTTTTTTTTTTGCTAAAAAAACAATATAAGATAGTAAAAGTTGTAATTAAATCATAAATCTTGCAATATAATATAAAATAGAAAATTTGTTCCTTAGAGCATTATTCAGTCTCTCTCACAAATATTTAACTAATTATAATTTTTTTTTGTAAAAAAAAGTTATACCACCTTTTATATAATTGATAACTCAAAAATTAATCAACATCATGAAAAATTATATAGCAACACATCCAATTTTTCGATAAAGGAGACACAAAATTTCTCATAGTTCTCTGTCTAACGAAATTCGCAATATGCTTCACCAGCCGTTCAATTATTGTATTCACCCAAAACGCATTGTCATCAAACCTCAACAACGACGAAACTGAAACTCTGAATATCTCCCCAAATTGCCTTTTGCCCTAACCCAAACTCCCCAAATCGGGAAATAAATTGCGAATCGATTTCACTCAAATCTCAACCCGACCCGATAAAACGATTCGACAATTTATTTTAATTTTTAATACTACAAAATATGGAACTTACAAACTCTTTTTTTTTATTTATACTTCGCCAAAAAAAACGAAAAACTCAGTACAATATATGAAAATACTAAGTACTCGAAATATGGATTATAAGGAAAAGATATCTAAATAGTCTAAAAATAGTAAACGAATAATCATTGTTCGTGGATGTCCATTTTTATCTTTATTGCCTGCGATATTTAAAACAATGCAAATAAATATTTATATCGATAATTTAATTTAATAACAAATATTTACAAAAACAAACCTCGGATTTTCTGTTCAATTTTCTTTTCATCAATCCACCTCCCAGACCAAGAAGACGTTTCCACTACAAGGAAAATAGCATATTCCGAGGAGGATTACTGATGAATAATTTGGTCGGTAAAAAAGTGACCACCTAACGACACAATACCGAGAAAATACAACCGTTATTGCTAATTTGTAGGTAGTTTTTGTCAAAATGGTTTTGTCGGCAAACCATAGGGAAGGATCGTCGAAGTTTTGTAGCTAATATATAAGTGTCCTACAAAGCATCTATGTCACAAATTTGTCACAATCAGTCGTCGTTAAATTATAGGAATGTATCATATTTCGACGAAATCAAATATTGTCGGTGCTTAATCTAAAAATCCTGACGAAAAGTTTAAAGCAACCTAGTCGGAACAGAAGGCAAAGCTTCACTGTCGGTATCCAAACATAAACTTGTCGTGTCGGAGTTTTTTTAAAATAAAAACAACTTTTGAATTAAAAAAAAAACTTGCC
>ASZH01045110.1:0-10357 GCA_000411075.1 Sisymbrium irio | reverse complement strand
GATAGTTGACGATGTTAAGTTCCCCGATGGATACGCTTCCAATCTTGGTAATTGCGTTGATGACCTTTAAACATAAGATAGAAAATAAAATTTTGGTTACTTTTTCTTAATTTTACCAATTCCTCTAAAGGCAAGAAATCAAAGGCAATGAATGAGTGGTTGCTGTTTCGGGAAATATAGTTTTAAGAGAATTTTATCCCACCATTTTCTAAGAGTAACTAGAATTCCTATAAACCCAAAAACACAAAAACGAAAACTCAAAAGCTGAAAACCAAAACCGAAAAGTTTAAAAACTCATAGAAAAAACTACCACCAATGAAAGCCTAAGGATAAATATTTTCTAAGCTAATTTGGTCTTACCTTCACCTTAGGAGGGACATCGTCCCATTGTTTCTTCTTCTCTGCGTCTCTCCAAAGTTTTAATTGCTCCTTCATCTCATCTTTCTTCTCATGAGTATTTATTTCTGACGGTGACTTATTATTAACATTCCCAGATTTCTTGGACTCAGCCTACCACAACAAACAGAATCCCTATCTAATAGTAAATCGATATATAATCTTACATTAATTCGACTTCCTTTGGAGATGTCCTTTGGAGACTTTTGGTTCTAATTGTTAGAAATGAAACTGACCTTCGGAGGCTGTTGCGTGTTCTGACTGATCCAGCTACCAAATCCAGCAAATATGCCCATATCTCTCTGAGAATGTTGGTACCAAAAAAAGAGAAAAATGTCAGATCTACAGAGAGTGTCGGATATATAAGTTACAGAGTCAAAGAGAGAGTGGAACTTCGAATAAAAGGTGGAATCAGAAGTCAGAACACAATATAACGTGAAGAAAAAAAAAGTAATATGAAATCAAGAGAATACACCAGGTGGGACTGGTGGAGTGTACGATAATTTACGGAGGGCAAGTCTCGTGACCTTTTCTAGTTTTCTTGTCGTACAAGTAAGGGATTCTGCTGGCTCCTACGTGAGCATCATGGAGATCCGTAATGAATGGGCCTCCTAGCCCATTAGGACTAGTGATCATTCCAAATTGAGTTACTGTTAAGAGGATGGAATCTTAAATCTGTTTCTTGCTCCTCGGAAAAATTGTCTCAAACCCTTTTTTTTTGGTTGTGTGCCAGACTTTTCAGAGATCGAATGATTTTTGTAAAGATTGTATTAGAAATTAATTATTGAGGAATCCTTTGCGGCTATAGTTATTGAGAAGGGATGTTTTTTCTTCATTAACGGAAAAGAAATAAAGATGTAATCAAAATCAAAAGGTGACCCCATTATACACAAACACAAGAAACATTCAACTGTTTCATGAGACAGAGTGTAGTACTGAAAAAACAAAAGAATGCCATGAAAGAACACAAAAAAGCGTGCTTTAATTTACGCTAATCCCTATGTTGTGTAAAACGTTAAACCATCTCCTCTCGCGGAGCCCCACAATATCCCACCCCTTTATCCAATTACTCAGAAAAAATTATCACGAGACTAAACAAAATCTTATCTCGAACCCAAGTATATATAAGGAGTGATAATAGCTACTAAAAGTAAAGTCATAATTTGTTCAACTGATCATCTGAATTTTAGCTACAATAGACAGTAAACTGTGGTATATATAAACTATAAAGTGATTATATATAGAGGTTGATTGTTTGTAGATTCTAAAATAGATTTTAGTTTTTGTTTTTAAAAAATCTAATTATTAACCAATCAAGATTTTAGAGAAATAGATTTCTTATTTTTTAGAGAAACCAGATTTTTCTCTCTTTCACTATTTCTTGGCTTTTGTTCAGTATTTTTGACACCAAAAACCAAAAACTAAAAACACTATCATTCAAGTTTTTTAAAATCTAAAATTTACTGTAGAATCAAAAACCAAAAATTAGAAAACCAGAATCTAAAATTCAAAAACCAAAAACTAAAAACTAAAATCTAAAAATCACTCAAACAATCAGGGCCATAATAAATAAACATGTTATCTTGACAACATAATTTTCAAATTGAATTACGTGATGGTGGATAAAATAACATTGTATTTTAATAATTTGAGGTGAAATGCATTCAATCATAATAAAGTTATTTACACCTAAACAAAGTCAAAATTCAAGCTCATTTACCTAATTATTGGAAATGTGAAGCTAATACGAACACATTGTTATGTTATTTAATTGGTACTTTATACTATTACTTATCTCTCACTAAACAATACAATCATGCACCAATCAATCTACATTACGGAAATACACACCAATAGGTTTTTCGGCACAAAAAGGTGATTATGGTATTGAAACGTGAGAGCCTACACCATTGAAAGCGTATATTATTTGTCTTTCTTCCATAAGTTTTTATGTAAAGTAATTCTGTTCAGGTATTCAATTTCTATCACACACCAATCAACAATACAAGCATCTATATTGCGTAAGTGCCTACCTAAATACAAATCAATACATACTAAAGTGAGTATTTGTTCAATAAAGTAAGTAGTATACTATTTCGTTCTTCATAGATTTATTTTGTGTTTGAAAAATAACTACTTTTCGTTTTTTAATTTTGGTTTTTGTTATTTTTGGGTTTTATTATACAGACACATGCACATATATAAAAACTTGAAACTGTTCTGTGTAAAAAAAGTGAAATCTCAGAATTAATATAGAGGCGTCAATGATTGGTTAAGCCCACTCCATAAATCTTTTGATTTTTCTTGAAAAAAGATGGAAGTGTACAAAATCCCACTTTATATTCTCACAAAGAAAACAGATTTGTTCCAAAGTACGTCTCTCTCCTTGCACTTACACATCACAAAGAATCTCTTTAGTTGTCTCACTTTATGAAAAGAAAAGAAAGAAAAACAACAAAGAATGTTCTCTCAATTTAAAACTTTGGTTTCAGACCAATTAAGTCTTATTCCTTTCATTACCTGTCACTTTTGTTATGATACATATTAATTAGGAACTTTATTTAAACCACAAAATGCTTCTATTAATTCATTACCCCTTATCTCATCACATGGAATGAAGCATATTCACGTTTCTTGTTTCACAAGTACCTTCACAATAACCCTCCTTGATCTCTACTCAAGGAACTCCAAAGTAAACTTCCCCAACATCTGACGACTTCAACATCTTCTTATACCACTTCTTGATTTATCTCTAAGTACCAACCATAAACCAAAAACCTAGGAGAGAAAATGGGAGACCAAGGAGTACAACAAATGCAGCAGCCTATTGTTGTGTATCCAAACTCATACACTAAACAAAATCCATATCCATCTTCTTCCTCTTCATCAGCTTCTTCTTCCTCTGGCTCACGCGGTTCCTTTGGCACGGTATTCATAGTCCTAGCCGTAATCCTTGTCTTGTCGGTTCTGGCTTGTGTCTTCGGGAGGCTATGCAACCGTGAAAGCCGTGCGGCAAAGCATCAGCATAGCAAGCAAACAAAGAATGATAAAGGGTCGTCTAAGAAGAGCCGTGAGATTCGGCCTGTGGAGCGTGAGCCAAGGGAGAGAGGTGATTTGGAGTTTGGGTTGGATATGAAACGGCCTGGGCCAACTGAGAAACCTTCTGGAAGAGATCATGGAGATGACATAGAATTCGGGTTTGATAACAAGAGAGGAGAAAGAGGCGGAGACGGTCGACCTCCTCCCCCGAGTATCAAACATGGAGTGAGGTTCAAGTTACCGGAAAATGGAGACGACCATCATGGTAAAGGTGAAATCAGACATGGAGGTCCCGACTTTGAGTTCCGACCAGGACACTAAAATGATATTGTGTTGTCTAAGAACAAACCACTTTATGATTATGTCTTAATTGCTTCCTTTTTATTTATTTCTTTGGTGCTTTTTTCTTTTGTGGTTTGAGTTATGGGTAATGGAACTTAGAGCTGAAGGCTGAAGCTATCAAAATTCTTATACTCTCTTGGTGTGAAGTATACAGTAGATACTCTCTATATATCTAAGGTACTAAATAAAATTCATTATCATGTAAATTTTTTTAAAGTAGTCTTCGTAAAAGAATCAACAAATATATGGAAGAACCGTTTTATCAGAATACAGAGTTCTTTACTATTCCTCCTCACTCAAACAAAAACCAGGAACAAGGAACGCAGGAAAAGTATAATAATTAAGATACAAATAAATCTTCACAACTTTTCTGTGTTCTATTTTTTTTTTCTTTCTGATGGCATTTAGCTAATAGAGAACAAAATTTAAAGGCACCTACCAAGAAAATGCATCTCAACACAATATACGAAAAGAATGGCTTTACAGAGCTCAAGAAAAGAGGCATAGGTATGTGTTACTTTCACCTATTGTATGATTAGAACCGTCGGTTATTGAAAGGTCGAGTCTCGGATTCATTCCCTGAGAAATCTGAGGAGCTTTTGAGAGAGTAATCTCCACTGTACATCCCTGACTCTGCACTATCTTCAAAACCAAACGCCATTTTCCTGAACTTCATGATCTCTTGGTTGTATTGCCCTGAGTCATAAGCTGTGCTTTGCCCAACTTTGATCCCATTGCTAATATCTCCCGAGTCTCCGTCGCAGTCCAATGCTCTCACAACCTTATTTACAAAAATGATGAGTTTTCAGAAGTGATAAAAGTTGGAATCAAGAACTGTATAGAGCAATCACAAACTTGTTGCTAAATTATGTGAGAATTAGACTATGGTAATTTCATAACAGTTTAGAACTTTTGTTAGTCAGAATATTACCTGAACCATGCGTGGACGTTTTGGACCAGAATGTCTAACACATGCGGCAGCTGTCTCAATCATTCTGAAGACTTCATGCTCCACATAATGTTTTTCGAGCCGTTTATCAATAAGTTCGCTGTAATCTCCGGTCTCAATGGCTCTGAGAAGCAGCGGGCGTGCCTGTGAGTTCATGTGTAAGTAATGCCTGAGTAAAGTAGAGCCCATATTTTATTGTAATTAAAGGTGAGTTTGAAGATTCGTTTGTTACCCATTCGACCAAACTCTCTTCTCCTAGAGGCTGATTCTGGTCAACTGGTTTCCGTCCCGTCACAAGCTCTAAGAGAACAACCCCGAACGAGAAAACATCGGACCTATCTGTAAGTTTTCCACTTGATGCATATTCTGGAGCTAGGTACCTGGACACAATATATGTTACTCTTGTTCTCTAGAATACAACCACATGATCAATAAAGACTCAGTTTTGATCCACTGGACTAATGTAAAAATTATTGTCTGAAGCAAAATAACACAAACTTAATTGTCTTTAAGGATTCTGTTTGGGAGTAGAATTTGTGATGCATGCTTGCTTACCCGAATGTCCCCATAACCCTAGTTGATACGTGAGTTTGCGTTGTGTCATTGAGTCTAGCAAGTCCAAAATCAGCAACCTAAGCACCAGAAAAACAATAAAAATAACCAAGAACAAGTCTCATCAACTAAAGCTTTACAGAGTCATATGATGGATATAAAGTTAAATGGAGATTTCTTAATTGCCTGAGCTTCATAATCATCGTCCAGCAGAATGTTTGCTGACTTTATGTCCCTGTGAATGATTTTTGGATGACCTGTAAAACAAACAAGGATGTGATTCTTCCTTATGTTTTGAACTAAGAAGTGCTTAACCAAAACACACAACGATAAAGATGTGAAGGCTATGATTCTGTTTGCTCTGAACTTTTAGCAGTTACTTACAGTCCTCGTGCAGATACGCCAACCCTTTAGCTGAACCTATAGCGATCCGGACTCTCTTAGACCACTCTAAAACCGGCCTTCCCTTTCCTATCAAAATGGAACATGTTAAGTAACTCGCTCTAATAAATTAAGCTAAATATATAATCTTTATCAATAACAGAAATGGTAAAAAAGCCACTCACCATGCAAATGATGCTCCAGCGTTTGATTCGCAACATACTCATAGATAAGCAATCTGTGCTGGTCAGAAATACAGTAACCAACCAGAGACACCAAATGCCGATGGTGAACACGGCTAATGATCTCAACCTCTGCCTTAAATTCACGATCACCTTGTCCGCTTCCAGCTTTAAGCTGCTTGACCGCAACAACTTTACCATCATGCAACGTACCTTTATACACGCATCCAAACCCACCTTCTCCAAGAATGTTGTTTCGAGCAAAGCCTTGCGTTATCTCCGCAAGCTCTTCGTAACTGAAATGAGTCTGGCCAGTTCCAAGGATCGCAGAGTCAGGCGTGCTATTGGATTGCATTTGATTACCGTAGCTGTTTACCATAGAGGATTGTTGTTGCTGTGAATTATACATTGAACCACCAGGACCAGAGTATCCTTTACCATGATCTTGTCCGTACAAATATCCATCTAAATTTTCAAGAAAAAGTAAAAAACAATGTCAAAATATAAACCATAGAGAGACGATCTCAGGGAGAGACTGAAGCAAATATTTTATAAACCTGATTTTACAGAGAAGTTAGGGTGTGGCAAGTATTGAGAGTGACCATAGCTATCAATGTTTCGCTTCTTCTTTCTTCTCACTAAGAACACGACAGCTATAAGCGCCATGAGGGCAAAACCGGCAACAGCCATACCGACCATTGTCTTCCCTTGATAGGTGTTTCCATTGTTGCTGTTGCTGTTGTTGTTGCTTGTTGGAGAAGTTTCTTTAGGAGGGACTGTGAGAGATGGAGACACAACGGGTCCATTAGAACCACCGTCAGGTTTTGGTGGTGCGAGATATGACCTCGGTGGGGAGTTTGGAATAGCCGGAGGAGAATTTGCTGGAGCTGATGGTTGTGTTGGGGGAGGTTTGGTTGGGTCTGATGGTGGAGAAGGAGGTGAGTTTGGTTGTGACGGTGTAGCAGGAGGAGATTCAGACGGTGGATTTGTTAAAGAAGAGGATGATGGTGGAGGAGGAGATGGAACGTCTGGAGATGGAGGTGGGTTATCAGATTCGTTTGGTGGAGCAGGTGGTGTTTCTGAATCCACAGGAGGAGGAGGAGAAGGAGGAGAAGGGGACTTGGTTGATGTTGGTGGTGGAGTAGAGTTGTTAGAGTCTGTTGGAGGAGAATTAGAAGATGGAGGAGTGGTTGTTAATGGAGGGAAGATAGAAGGTAGCGGAGGAAGAGATGAATCTGGAGGAGGAGGTGATGGTTCTGAGTCAGAAGATGGCTGCGGTGGTGGTGATGAAGAGTCGTCATTCGGTGGGGAAGGAGGAGATGATGTGGAATCAGCTGGTGGAGGAGCTGATTTCTCTGATGAAGAATCTGGTGGTGGAGCTGAATCAGCTGGTGGTGCTGGTGGTGAAGAACTCGGCGAGTCTCCTGAGTCTGACATTCTCTATCTCCTCCAAAATCCCTTACGGGGAGCTATTTTGACCTCTTAGAAACAATTTGAATTTGAATAAAAACCACAATACCCGCCAATCAATGTTATACTTTTGTTCTCCTATCAAAGAAAGAAACTAGGGTTTATAAATCTATGACCTTTGAATCAGGTGGAGAGAGAGGAGAAAATGCGAACCATTACAAACTAAAAGACGTTAATGGAAGGAGAACCTCTCTCTCTCTCTCTCTCTCCCTCGGTTTCTTTTCCTGGAAAAACAAAGAAGAAGAGAGAAATAGGAAAAAAAAGTTTTTTTGGAAGAAACAATTAACAAATCGCCATGTTCTTTTTAAGCGATGTTACGTTGTAGGCACGTCTCCTGTGCCCTTTGATCTAAAACTCTCTCTCTCTACAATATTATTTGTTTCTGTGTATTTTCTTTCTTTTTTTTGTTTTGTTTTTACTCGTATTGGTTCCTTTGTTTCTTTTGGGATGTCACTCCTTTATTCCCGGGTTACCGCGCAAATTCAACGGAATTTTGAAGTGTCTAATAATTCCTTGAGGTTTTTCTCTAGCATGATGGTGGTCGTGCGTGGTGATACTTAAGTGGGCCTTTTTAATTTGGGAATATAAATGGGCCCTAATTAGAGACATTACGGAAGCCACTAATTAATCCCCATCGTTCCAATTGTTTACTAATACATGCTTGACACATGGCCTAGGATGAGGGATGTTTCGCTTTGTGCTTTGACGTGCAAATGATTAGTTTTGCTGAAATTGACATAACTTAGCGACGAAATTCGTTTTTATCGTCATGGATTTCAATGTCATATTATGGCGGTTAGCAAAATTAATAATTCAAACGTCGGTTATTTTAGTATTTTAATCTTAAATAATCTCTTTTGCGCTAAAATATATTGTTGGCCGACATGTATAACCAAGTTCATTTCATCGTTGTTATTGGTGAGTCATTAACTTGTCGATATTGTTTTATCTTTGACGCCTACGTTTGTTACTTCAATTGTTTAACTTGTTCTTTTTGACCATCCTAATTTCAGAAAAATAGTAGAGTTAGTATTTATTGTAACAAAAGATCTGAAATATTCCCATTTGAGATATTTTTCTACCAAATAAGTAAAACGAAACTTTAGCCAACTGTGCAAGGCATTGCTTTAAAAGGAAAACCTACCACTTTAGCCGAATTTACTACCTCTATAATATGGCTACTATCAATCTGATATTTCTATATTTTCCCCGATATTATTAACAAATATTTGTTAATTTTCATGTCAAAAATGTAATTATTAAACCTTAGGAAAACAAAACCCCCTAAAATTTATTGCTTGTGTAGAATATTCTTAGGAACCAATAGCAACTCCACACATTACCCCAAGCAAACTTATCCTGAAACTCAAGCACAAATATGAATTCAACCAAGATTTCAAATAAATTCCTTATTTCCAAAAAGAAATAAAGTAATTAAGGAATTAAAAACCTAACAAAATATCTTCTTTAGATAGGATCATGGGAAGAAGATGATGTCATAAATAAATGATAAGCCGTGGATAATAAAGAACAGTGCCATTTATTGCGCCCAGTGGGCAAAGTAACGTAATTTAACGTAGGGGCAATACCGTCATTATGCACATGTGATCGAGTGGTAAAAAAAAAAGTCTTGTCGTGCAAGCTGCATGTAAACGGCACCGCTTAAAACAGTTAATAACGGAGAGAGAGAGAGAAGGAGGACGACGAGTCTGCTTTCGCTTCTACATTCTCCGTTTCTCCCCTTTTCCCAAGAAAACTTCTCTTTTTCTCTCTTTCTGTGTTCCTCACTTTCTGGTGATGGCGGCGCAGGTCGAGATTGAGGACCAACAACAACAAGCGTCCGTCTCCGTCACAGAACTTGATAATGGCGAAATCTTCGATCCACTCTTCTCCGACGACGCAGATTCATCTTCCTCCTCAACAACCGACTCAATGATTCTTCTCGGCGAAGGAAACAAAGAGCACGACGTGATCACCGCTTGTTTCCTCTCCGGCTTCGGTGGCACCACTGTCGCTAAGGTGGTGAGCGTTCGTAAGAGATCATCTGAAGGGATCACGACGAGAGCAAAGCATCTCTCGTTTCGTATCTTCACCGAAGCCGTCGCTAGGAAAAACGGCGGAGATCCCAATGTGAAATACGGTTGGTACGCTGCTTCATCTAGAGAAGAAGCCGAACGCATCGTCTCGTACGGTTTCACCAACAGCGAGGTTGACAAGTTCCAAAACGACGACGTTTCGCATGGAGTCGGAATCCATCTCTTTCCTTCAAAGTGCTCTCTCTTCGCGTAAGTGAGAATGTAACAAAGTTGTTGTGATGTAACAGTAACAGTAACATTTGTTTGTTTGTTTGTTTTGTAGAGCTGAAGCTGCAGAAGCAGACGAAGAAGGTTTAAGACATCTTGTGTTATGTCGTTTGATACTTGGGAAGGTAGAGAAAGTAAACTCGGGTTCTAAACAGTTACACCCGAGCTCGGTTGAATTCGATTCAGGTGTTGATGATCTTCAGAGTCCTAGGAAGTATGTTGTATGGAGTTGTGCTATGAACTCTTACATCTTACCCAGTTATATCGTTAGTTTCAGGTCTCCTCGTCTCAGAGGTAATATATATATATATGAATAAACACTTCGATGTTTTGATTAATTTGTGTATCTTAATTAAGTGGTTAATCTGTTTGCTTTGTGTGTTTCAGTTATAAGTAGAGGTGTTGTTTCTCCGGCAAGACCGAGCTCTCCCTGGGTTAGTTTTGCTTCGCTTATGTTAATGCTGTCCAAGTCCATGGATGCTTCGAGAATGAACTTGATCATGAGAGCTTACCATGATTTTCGAGTATGTTTTGTCAAAGTTTTGATTTTTGTTGTTGTTTTTTCGTGTGGAATTCATTAATTACATTTTGGTTTGGTTTGTAGAAACGGAAGATACAGAGAGATCAATTGGTTAGGAAGATGAGAGAAGTGGCTGGAGACGACCTTTTGGCTCAGATAATCAAGAACCACAGAGACAAGAACAAGGTCAAGGTTTGAGAAAAGGCAAACACAACGGGGGGGG